>APFE031044811.1:69607-90196 GCA_000404065.3 Pinus taeda
CTTCCAGGAGAGACTGGAAAACGAGAGAGAGTTGTAGCTCTTTGCAGGTTGCAGCCTGCGTACTGGTCAAGGACTGCACCAGTACAAGACCATTGTAAAAGGAGTTTCTAATTTGAAAGAAGATAGAGACATATTGCAGCAGGTGGTTTTCACCCACATTGGGTTTCCACCTTATATCTGGTGTTCTTTGATGTGACTGTCTGTTTTTTTGTTCATGCTCATTGTTTTATGGTACTGATATGCAAAAATAATTCAAAGTATAAATAAGGAAGAATTGTTAAAAGGACTAGATAATACTGATTCACCCCCTCTCTCAGTATTATTTTCAACAAAATTTCCTAGGAAACTCTAAATCACACCATATTATGAGTTTTAATGAACTTCCTATAAGTATAAGATCATCTACACATAGGGATCAAATTAGCATGTTAGAATCATCAACCATATCGTAAACATTAGAATCTATATATGTCACAAAGAAATCCAAATTTGGAAGATACTCGTCAATCCTAGAGTGTCATGCATGTGGTATCGAATTCAACTCATATGGAAATTTTCTTCAGCCTACAAACATGGGTATCATACCCATGCACTTCAAATCCTCTTAGCTAATTTATGTACACTTCCTTCTTCATTAGATAATTAAGACATGTTATTTTTGCATCCATTTGATATAAATTCCAACCAAAGGTTGATGTTAAATACATAATAAATAATATGGAGGTATACTTAGCAACAGGAGAAAAAATATATTCATAGTCAATACCCTGATTGGGAGAACCGTCTAATGAAAAACCGAGCTTTGAAATTATCTAGGTCACCATCTCTTACAAACTTAACCTTGTACATCCACTTGGAGCCAATAATTGACTTTCTTTATTTTATAGGCATAATTTCCCACACATGATTCTTCATGATGCTGTATTCATCCATCATGACATCTAACCAAAGTTGTGACTCTTCAAAACTAGAGCACTCTACTTCAAATGATGGAAGATATTAGCACGGGGGCTTCACTAGGGAACAATACCATACCACGTGCATTCATATTGGGGGATATATATTGAGGAAAAAATGACAATATATTGGGGGATATATAGGGGTGTTGTCGTTGTGACAAACATCCTCCAAAGTTTGGTCTACGCTTGAATTTTAGAGTCTACTATGGACCTTGTGGTTGTTTGTTCCACAACGTCAAAGGTGCATGCTCACACATGCTCATTCTGCCACAAATTCATGAGTGCAATCATTTATGCAAGCTTGAACAAGAATAGCACAAGTCCATCAAGACAATGTCTGTGCAATGTTCAATTTGTGTCAACGCTCAATGCACACTTTTAGTTGACAGTCTCTCACTTTTGGTTGCGATTGTACTTCTATTTCAATGAGTTTTTCCAACCATCGCCTTTACGCACCTTCACTTTTGCAAGAGTCCCTTTCATGTTTATGATTGTTTCTTTCACTTTTTTTTCACTTCGATAAGTGGCACTTTCATGTTATCTTCGCTCTAGCATGTGTCACTTTCAATGTCGTTCGCATTTTGCAAGTGTTGTCACAAATGTTATCTTTTGGCATGGGAAGTGTCGCATATCATATAAGAGGAGTTTTGAATTGTTTGAAAGGGTAAATTTGGTGTTAATGAGTCCTACTAATCATATAGGCATGTATTATAATCATCCCCTAAGTTTTATGAATTGTCACACAAGTGTGACTCATCATTGTCACCTCAAAGTGTACCTTTAGCATCCAACTTGGAGAGGTAAGTTATATTCTTGTTGCATTTAGGGAATTATGTTGTTCTTGTTTTCTAAGTGATCAATGTTGTTTCGTAGACTTTTCTGAGCGTGTGATCATGATATAGTTTTTCCTTTTTTCACTTGAGCCTCATTAATCCCACATTTAGCCTCATCTAGAAAATACAATCCTGGACAACTTGACCTCACTTAGCCCTCCTGGACTATGCATTGCGTAGTCTTAGCCCTCAATCCCTAACCCTTCCTTTTGGAACTGCAAATTTCGTAGTCACAATGCCTAGCCTTGACCCTTGAGCTCCAAAACTGCACAATCATTGCCTTCCAGTCAACCTCAACTACGCAGTTTCAAGCAACAAGCCTCCATCCTGACTCCTTGAACTATGCAATCCTTAAGGTTTTTCTCGCTCCAAAATTGTACATTGGGAAACTTCAAGTCTCAAGACTCAAGCTGGACCCCCTCAAACCCTCAAATGCATAGTCATCCAACCCTAGCCTTCCAAAACTATGCAACAGACAACTTCAACCCTCAAGCATAACCTCTTGAGTCCCTCAATTGTGTAGTCACTTAGCCTGCTCTCGTTCAAGAACTATGCATTAGGAAACTTCAAGCCTCAAGCTTGACCTCTTGAGCCCCTCACCTATGCAATCCCTGGGTCTCTCTCTCTCTTGTACTGTGAAGTGGGAAACTTCAATCCTCAAGCCTCATGCTTGACCTATTGAGCCCCTCCATTGTGCAGTCTCTCTACCTGGGCCTCCAGAACTATGAACTATGCAGTTTCAAGCCTTAGTCATGGACCTTGACCTCCTAAAATACACAACTACATAATCCCTGAGCCCGCCTCTCAGTCCAACACCCAGTTCTAGCTCAGTTGGTGATTTTCATGAAGCATGATATACTAGGAGTTTTCAAACTGATTTTGTCTTGTCATGAGTGGATTTCATCTGTAGGTATTATATCATGTCATGACAGGATGATGATGGAGGAGAATAAGAAGGAGACCATGCTAGAAGACCCCTATGTGGCTACGAAGACAAGCTAAGCACTAAAGAAGTCATCAAGCAAGAAGATCAAAAGACAATAGCTCCGACAGAAGATCAAAGATCATGATCGTATGAAGACTTTGTATCAATCAGACCCTTGGAGGGTGAATATAAAGGATATGCAAGATCTATCACAAAGATGCAAAGAAAGCAACAAAAGGAGGAGCTTGGAAATGCCACATCATCATGAAGATCCATGTCCTCATTGTCAAGAGCCCTCTCAAGAGTCACATGTGTCATGGTGCCTTGTCACATCATTTGTGGAAAGTAATTATGTAATGTAAAATGAGTGGAAGACCAAGGGTCCCAGATGGAATGTGAAGAGTGACTAGTGGGTTCTAAAGTCACTTAAAGGTCATGTAAGAATTCAAAAAGTCAATGTAGAAGCCCAAGAGTCATGAGGGAGGTAAAGAGTCACATGGGAGGTGAAGAGTCACCTCATTTGTATAAATACACCCTCATAACTCAAGCAAATGGAACTTTTGGGACTTGAAATTTCTCCTTCGCTTCTCTAGCATTGGCATAGGAGAAAATATCTTTCTTTGGGGAAGAAAGTGGTGATTTAATTGTTGAAAATGAAACAAGAAAATCCTAATTTAATTTTGTCCTTGAATTAAATTGGGAATAATATTGTAATTCCACATCTCATGACAACTTGTATTAGTTAACTAAGTTAATTTGAAGTAGTTGGCTCAGTTAATTCAAATAGAGGGTATAGCTTGAGTCATGTAGAGCGTCTCCTACATTATAGGAGTCCTGGTTGAGTTTATCTTGAGTTGTAATTAATTAATTCAGTTTAACTGAGTTAAATTCGTTAAACTAGTTTCAACTGTTAGAGGAACTAGTGGGAGGTCTAGTAGTGTGGTGTTGCCTACAGTGATCAACCAATAAACTGATGATTCACTCATAAATAACTCGTGCATGTCAGATCTTAGAGTTACCCAATTGAGATTGGAGTTTAAGGCCATTGTTTTATCAGTTGTATAATCATCTGAACTGTATAGGTGGTGCATGCAGTCAGAGGAAGGCCTATGAGAATTGGGAAATTTCAATTGAGGAATTTATCTAATTAATCGGGGGCTAATTCCCAAGGAAACAACACAAGGAAATAAGGATTTTGGAAAGAAGAAAATTGGTTAAGTATTAGCATGGGATTGTCTAGGAAGAAGTGAGACAAATAAAGATAGTGCAAAGGTTGCTTGGGCGTAAGAAAAGAATTTTAATCTTTTCATATTTTCTAAGTAATGCAATATATAGATAACATGTGTTTTTAGTTATGGCTTTCCCAAGGAAATCATTATGTAATGTGTTGATTGAATTCTTTCTGTTGTATGCTTCTTGATTTCATGATTGTTTAATTGTTTCCAATGATGAGTAGAGTAGATTCAAGTCTATTGTTTTGGTAAATTACAATTAGCAGTTTAAATCTACAAGGAATTTCTACATGAATGTTCCACTATTGGGGCTAGTGTGGCAGCATTATACTTTTATATCTTGGCACTTCCAATTAATATATGAAGCTCGATGAGCCAAAAATTTCATGCATGTATCATAAATATAGTAAGATTATTCTTTATATGTTTCTGGTATATGTTTTTCTCACATCTATTAAGGAAATTGAACTATTTCGGTGGCATTGATACTTATCTTTGAAAGTGTGTTGTAACTAGCTTTATGATCACGGTCATCTTGTGAAATACTTTGTGGAGTAACTTGTAATCCTCTTTTTCTCTTGTGTGTTTCTTTTAGGATAATACTATTACCTTTCTTCTAGAGGCTCACTCTCTCTCCCCTTGTCGTGCAAGTACTTTGTACACCTTGCAATTGTATGCCTCACAGTGTCAACTTACTTGTTTTTTCTGAAGAATGTTGTGTAACCTCTTATGTTAATAATTGCAACCAAGGAAAATCCCCAAGGACAATGGAAACTGACTATGTTTCTGGTTGGGATTCCTACTCCAAATAGTGTGAGGTGTAGTTGGGACTTCACATCAGGGATACCCCCTTGGTTGATGGATTTCCAACATTGTCAACGAGGGGGTAAAGGGTTTTCATATTGCCAGGTATAAAAAATTGAGCTCAAAGTTAATGAAAAAATATAAAGGGGTATAAATAACGTTAATGAAAAAATTAATACCTACAAAATCTATTAAAATTAGGGGTTTTTTAAATTGGGAATGTGTATTGGGTTCGTATTGGTAGTGTTAAGAAATCTAGGGGAAACAAGTATAGGTGATTTCTCTAACTTGATAATGAATTGTGATGTATTTTTACTTTACTTGGTTAGCTCCTCCTTTTCCTTATTATTATTTCTATTCTATTATCATCAATTGGCTATCAAAACCAAAAGAACAATAATACAATAGGAGACAAGATGTAGGTGATCAGCCAGAGCAAAAAGCTCTCCAAGCTTGAGAGGAAAACCCAAATGAATTCTTCCTCTTATAGAAACTTCAATTGACAAATTCCAAGACCTAAACTCATGACCAACAACCCCTCCACGATCAATTCAATGCTTCTTCTAGATGAGCTTCTCCTTTTCAAAGTCAACACTAGTAAAACTCATACCAAAACTTCAAATTTCGGCCCTAACTCAAAATTTCAGCTAGTTGTTGCAAACTTGTAATTTTGTCTCCTTTTGCATAAACCCTAGGTCACAAGTGTGCAAGCATAAGCACACTCTTGATTGTGACATGCAAGCAAATGAAAGAAATAAATACAACTTGCATCATGCATGTGTGCTTGCAATGTAAGATTCCTCCAATGCATGAGCGATGGGATCGTGTAGTTCGAGTGGAGGAAGTATGATCTGTGTGTGAAATGGATCTTCAATGCATATAGATGAGTGATGAGGAGCCTTGGGCGATTGAATAATTTCCTGATCGTAAGTTAAACCAACCCCAAGAGAGCGAGGGCCTGACATAACCATCAGCTCAGGCTGAAGTGCCTCGACAGCCTTGGGTGTTTCTACTTCATCCTCAGATAGATCATCATAAATCAGTGGCTTCAAAAAATCGACTGCAATAGAATCATGATCGTGATCAAATATGGGAATAAATGGATCACGACAGCGACGATCAGAAAAATCAACAATTTCATCGACATCCTCATGATTTGATGAATCAAACAGAGGGGTAGATGAGAAGCGAATAAATTCATCCTCAGTGTTTCCGGAAAAGGTAGATGAAAGACCAAGTGGATTTTCAATGAATAACTTATCCTCTCCATTTTCAGATGAAGGACTGACATCTGGTGTGTCCTGTGAGTGATCAACAATGGGTGCATCCATAGATGAGGATACACATGCGAAAGAATGGATGGCAGGTTCACCAAAGATGTCAGGAAAGAACAGAGGAGGCTCGGATGAAAGGGAGTCATCCTTCACCAAGTGTTGATGATCAAGCTCCGAGTCATACTCTTCATGAATGATATTGAATGTTGGTTGCACAACACCAACTCCATCAATGGCTTGTCCATTGTTCACAACAAGTGTAGAGTCCAGGATGGAAGAACACAAGACAATATCATCCATAGGAACAATCGAGTATGAAGACGGAGGTTGTGGAACAAAATGGATATGACAACTCGATGGACTCACAACCAAATATGCGCGAAAACTATGCAAAGTGATGTTAGGAGAATGTGACAGTTGAAAAAATGTGCGAGCATGTTCTCCTGCATCACTCTATAGTGGTGGAGTTGTTTGATGAGGGGATGGTGGACAGTCACTTGTGATAGTGATCGCATCCATCTGTAATTGCACAACTCGATCACTGAAGAATATTGAGAGAGGCTTGATTTGAAACTTCTTCTTGGGACAAGAAAATTCCTTAACACAGTACTCGAATTGGTCCCAAAGATAGAAAAATTTCATCTGGCTCTTCAGAGCTCGAAACTACAAATCACATAAGCACTCCAAAAATCCATAATCAATTCATGTTGAGCCTTCCGTTGTTGTAAATGTTTTTGGTCACGATGGTCTGGATCAAAATGATATAAAGTGTCTTCAATGAGATCACAAAAGTGCTCAAGTGAGTGCACGCTATCAGCCGGTAGGCTGCACAACCACCAATGTGGAGATTCACAAAGTGTATATGCAAGTAGAAAACAGGCATGTTCATCAGAACATCCATCTTACTCATGAAGCATGGAAAGAAAGTCATGTAAGAAATCAGGCCAGGCCACTTCACCATCACCATCATACGTGTAAGTGGACTAGTGATCGAAAATCTCCCTCGTGATGCTAACATCCTCACGATTCGAAAAACATCGCGGAGGGAGAAGAGTGCAAGAATCCATGATAGATATGCAAAGGTTCAAAACAGGATGAGAGGACATAGCTTCTCATTTGGCCCTCCTTCTAGCACCAAAAATGTTGATGGTGTTGGACATGCCAATATGTCAAGGGATCTCCTCGATAAGAAGTCCCAATTAGACCTCAGACCATTTGGTGTACGAGTCCCAATAGTGGGTCGTACGGTAATGCCTTGACTACGATTTTGCACAGAGGCAAGTAAGATAACTCGATTGGTAGCAAGGGTGTGACAGCTGGAGTGAGACAAGGAAGGTGCATGAACTGTTCTAACACATGAAGAGTTGGGTGAGTGCACCCCTTGGAAACCTGTGGTAGCACGTGGCTTAGAAGGGAACACACGAGCGAAGATACATCAAAAACTGGAAAGCAAGTTAGCTAACAATCCAAAGTGATGGTTAAACCAATAAACACATTTCAGTAAGATTCATACATACTTATCTAGAATAGTCCATACATGCATGCGTAAGCAAATAAATACATATACCATTTAGAGTAAACAAGATAGTTGGAATACAATATGAAATATGCATGAAACATGATGGATCTGTTATATTAAGAAGTGTAAGTTCCAATCATACAATACATCCATTTCCAACCACTAGTTCTGACAGCGGAATGTTATAGCCACAATTGCCTACTCCTCCAAAGAGATGTACTAGCTATATGCAGTGGAGAAGCCAAGGCTCATTACAATACTATCCAAGCTCTCTCTAAGATAGTCTTATAGGAAGCTTGGCTGACCAAAAGCCTTTGCAATGAGTTATGAGGGACTATTTATAGCAAAGGGTGGGGTGACCCTTGACATTCCCCATTGTAACAGTTCATCTACCCTCATGACTCTTCATCTACTCTATGATTGTTACATCCAACTATCTACACTTGACTTACACTTGACAAGACATTACATTACAATGCACATCTACCCATGTGAGACAAAATGGCTTGAGCAAGCCATGCTAGACATCACTATGACTTTGACAACCATGGAAGTTTAACTCTTCAACATCCTCGTGATGATCAACGGTAACATATTGATGCCAAGATCAGTAGTCCGCAATGGTGTTTGTGTGATCCAAGGTGACGTCTTTCTGGAACCTGACTCTTACCTCCATAGAATTCAGGTACACTACTCGGGCTCCTCTATCCAACTCATCTGAAAGCATGCGCATCATTGTCTTCATTGCGGCCGAAATAGCATCATACTATGCATGATGTCTACACTTATGGGCAAGCCTAGGTTGGTGGCAATGCACATGAACTCGTCAAAGTATGAGTCAATCTCTAGTCGGACTTGTGCATTTGTCTTCGTGTGGGTGAGAGTACCAATAGATGGGATCACATGTGCGTGCACCATAACATCCATACTCTTGAATACATATGCATGGGAATCCTGTATACTAGTGATGAGTTGTGGGAGCTCTTCATAGTTTCGGATCTAACTTCGGATACGTGCCTTCAACTCGACCGCTTTGGCATTCATCATCTTAGGCAAGTGAAGTGGGGCTCCCTTGTATCTCATCCTCCATGTTTTCATGTAATCAACAGCGACATGTAAGTTTTCCAAGATACATGCCCTTCTAGCACATCATTGTTGCCATCCGTTGAGATGGACCACTGCCTTATGCACAGTATCAAACCTGAAGTACAACACTCGCATAACTATGTCAAGGGACAATACTTCATATAGTATTTCCTTCTTCAATTCATCTTGGGCAAACGCTGTCACCAACTCTCCTCCTTCATTGGTCATCTATAGTTCCTTAGCCATTCGCTCATTCTCAGCTATTAGAAAGAGAACTCTTGAGCTAGTGGCTTCAACATACACTCTCGTAGCATCAGCCAAGGCTATTGGATGTTTGCACACGTCAAACACAATCACTCGTTCCTCGACTTGCGCAGGAGATGTATGGTCATCCAAATTTGACACTTTGTGAGACTGCACAACTCTATGTTAAGACTCGTCGAATGAGATGTTGTGCATCTCTCCTCCTAATTGATCCCCAAGGATCTCAGTGCCTCCTCAGTCACTTGAGACTTGCTCATCTTCTAGATGTGGTGAAGCGAGTAATTCGACCTCTTGGGGATGAGGCATGAGGTCAACGTCTTGTTCTAATTCCTGTTGCTCCATATTCATATCCAATTGTTGAAGTGCTTTCTCTATCTCATGAGAAAAGTCTTTCTCTTGCGATGATTCACCCTGTCTCCCTGATGCCAATTGTTCTGATGAGTCCATTACCTGTATAGTCGTTGTTTCATCTGTTTTCACATGTTGTCCCCTGTTGTACATTTTGTTGTTGCACTTCCCTCTCATGTTTGCACAACTCTTGTTCCTTCTGGAGTTGCTCCTTCAACTCATGCAATTCCCTCTTTGTTTCCTCCATTCTTCTCTTCTCCTTATGCCTTTGTGTGATTCACTTGTCGCATTGTTGCATCTTTGCCTCTATAGCAAAAGTTGCTTTCTCCACAAGTGGATCTTCTCGGAATTTGTAGCTTTCATCTTCCTCCTTGCAATCAACAATCTACCTCTTACCCTTGTCGCGCACTGGTATTCTTACTTTTGTTGCTGCTGCTGCTTCTTGTGCTCTTTGGGATGCTGCTTCACGTTGCTTCGCTAACCACTCCACAACGAAGTCGACCTGTTCATTGGGTTTGGAGAAACTAAAGCAATATCTCCATGGTTCCTCCTCCGCCCAATGAAATGCCCCGTGGATCCAATTGAACTGTACTCTCATGAAGTGATCTTTCACAAGACCATGTGGGTCATATGGATTGTAACTTCAGAACTCAAATGGATCCTTCTTCATCTGCTATGCTTTAGCATCTACAGACTTGAAACTTCAGATCTCATATAACCCAATGCACAGCAGAAGAGTGGGCCAAGGTGCCTTCTTCTTCCGGTGCAACCTAGTTGTCAATCCTATCAAGATGTGATATGCTACTTCCTGCATGATGAGCACATCCAAGGAAAACTTCGATAGAACCTGTAGAGGCTTCTCTGCACTATACATTCATATCAAGGTGTCAAACGGTGAGGCATACTAATCAGCTATGTCTATCAGTGCCTCCATTGTTTCCTTCAACATGAAAGGGTGGATCTTGTTCGAATATCATCTTATAAACTGGGGTGACAGAATGATCGGACAATCATGTGATAACTCCTCTGAAGCCGCATTCGGACAACATCTTACAATAGGTGTTCACAATAGTCTCCGCAAATGACCATGCCCACTTCAAGCCCGGGAACTCCTGTCGAGCACAGACTGCAGCCAAGATGTAGGCAGACATGTAGATTCCTGCTTGCATACCTTCGGGCGACTGTCAACCCCTCGTTACCCGTTCCTTCAGCTAATGAGCCAACATGCCAGACCAGTTACATGGTTTTCCTTCTCTGGCTAGTTGATCCAGTGCAATCACCCAACTCTGTGGGAAGGTTTCCGTGCTTTCTTGGCCATACAGTCAACATGCAAAGATGACCAAGTATTGATACGTCTTCTGTAGTATCTTCGTCTTATAGATCTGGTTGGGTGTCAT
Source organism: Pinus taeda (assembly GCA_000404065.3). Lineage (NCBI taxonomy): Eukaryota > Viridiplantae > Streptophyta > Pinopsida > Pinales > Pinaceae > Pinus > Pinus taeda. Next base: position 80,249 of record APFE031044811.1, read on the forward strand.
CCTGAATGTAGCCAACTCCTTTACCCAGTTCTTCATAATGTTTCTGGGGTTGGCATTGTTGCCGGGTAAGCTGAAGGGAGTCTCCATGATAGTCACGAGCTCTAAAATTTGATACATCTCATCATAATCCTCTACCCTGAAGGTTGCAATATTCGTCCCGATGAAACTACTCAAGGTCATCGTCTCGGGATCAGTGTGTGAGACGATCTAATGTATCATATCCACAAATGGGAGCACAGGGTATCTGCATGAAATACGGTACAAGCCAGACTTGTGAATGTTCACGTACACCTGGCAGTCTTCGAGGTCTCCCCAAAATGTGCCTGTAAATGCATCATTGACCTCTTGTCATTTCAACTTGATGTCCTTGTCTAGAAACAGCTTGGTATCTTCATAGATTGGTAGACTTGAGCACACTCACTCAACTGTTGCTGCAGTTGCACTTCTGTCAGTGTCCTTTGATCCTGCTCTCTTGGAGGCCATTGATCTTGTATTGCTAAGAGGTGGATGAACACATGAAACATTTGGACACAAAACGACATGCATGGAAAGAAATCTGTCAACGAAAACCAAATCAAATTCGGGAACAACATAACACATACCTCGGGATTGATAGGCAAAGATTGCACAATTTCTGCTGGGAGGTTGGGTGACTGGCTACCAAAACTGTGAAAAAGGCAGTCTGTGCTATCTGGGAAGGCTGACTACCTACTAGATTTGTGCAATGTGAAATCCAGACTAACTGTTGACTGCTGGGATTGCACAATGCACAATTCCAGCTGGTAGTGACTGCAAGCTCAGTGATTCCATTGCGCAATTTTCTAGTCTAGCAGCCTATCCTTCAGAATTGCACAAAGCTAGCCTGGGGAAATGCTGCTGGGTAGAAATGCGCATTTCTGGAGAGGAAGGTCGAGCCTTCCCTCTCAAGATTGAGCAATGTTGTCTTGGTGCGGCAGAGTCTAAGTCAAGGTTTCCCAGACCCGCCGACGGGAAACTGAATGCAAATGTGAAAGTGAATGCATGGCGATACTAAGTGTAAGTAGAATAAAATGATCTTGCATGCAAACATTGAATGAAAGATTCAGAAAATAGAACAACATGCATGTGGGTGAAGCGAGTCACTGAATCGGCGACCGTTCGTGCAAAACAGTTTCATGCATGCAACAACAGTGAGATAGCAACGAAAACTAAAACGGTACTAGTACAATCTAGTATGCATGTAAATGCCAGCAAGTGTTCAAAGAAATCAAGAAAACAACACTCACACAAGTAAAAACACCAAAAGCGATAGAAATGTTGAAAAAGACAAGTTGAGACCACTTACCCATGAATAGCTGAGCCGGACATGTCAAAGAGTCCTGAATTTGTTGTGGGATGTCAGAGCTCCAAGATCAATGTGAAATAATAAGTTTTGATGATTTGAATAAATAATTTTGGGCTCATGATGTGCATGCCACAAATCTAGGAAAAAGCAACACTTGGAGGAAAGATTCTAAAACGATCTTTGCATGTAACCTCTAGCTGCTAAAAATAGCTCCTTGAATCAGGGGATGCTTTTTGCATGTTGTCTTTTTCTATTCTAAGAAAAGCAAGCGATGCACGGAAGTCAAGTTTCCTTGGTCCCGGGTGGAACTGGTCAACCCAACTGCACATGCAAGAGGCTGCTCAACTGTTGGGAGAAAATGCACATTTCTAGATGGGAGTTGGGCTGGTTGCCCAAGAATTTTGTGCAATTTATGGGTAGAGCAACTGAGATTTGCCCAGGATTACGCAATTCATGGGATGAGCATCCCTACTGGGAAGAATTGCGCAATTTTATGGATAAAGCCTAACAAGCACAATTACGCAATTTTGGAGCCCGGCAAGCTGCTAGACTGAATTGCGCAATTTTTTGAGGGAAGGCTGGTTACCCTCCAAAATTGCACAATTTCTTGGAGGAGCTACTAAGCCTACAACTGGACCAAGTCTAGAGAAATAGCTTGTGAGGAGGATGGATCAAGCTCTGATAGACACACTTCCTTTCTGTAAGAAAAACACTGAAGCTTGTGTACTTGACGAAGCAAGACAAGCTGTTGTGAAAGGTTGGTAGGGAGGCTCCAAAACAAAGCTACGGAAAAATTTTGGAGGGTGGTTATATCCGCTACAATAGGTCTCCTCTCTTTTACATACCTTATCAGTGTCTTCATACCTTTTCTATGGAGTTGTCATACTAGTTCCTTCTCGTCATCATATGTTGATTCCTTTTCTTATGTGACCATAGTTGCATTTTTCATGATCTCTTCTTTCTTCCTGCACATATTGCTTTCCAGGAACTTCCATCCATTGTTCCTTCATCTTTTTCATCCACCTCATATTCTATATGAGGACATATTATGTTGATTTTATCTAGTCAATGTGTGAATCATGCCTTCGTTCATCTTTCCAACGTAAGAGATCCCTTTTCTTTGATCATGTTCATGAGGTAGAGTGTTTACCCATGCTATCTACAACTTTATGATGACATGACTTAATATTTATCAAATACATGCATCCATACCTCATTTCTTCTTTTTGGTCATCTAGAATTCCTTTGGCAGCTTCCTTGATTTTAAAGTACTTCAACCATATTGACCCGCTACACTCCTTTCTCATCATGCCATCATCCCATGAATCCCATACAACATGGAATTGTCAGTGAGATGCTTCTTCCAAGAGAGGTGAAACTTCTAATGAAGATTCCAATGAATGATATTAATTATCCTCATCCTGCAAATGCTCCTTCTTAATGATGATGATGAGCTCTTTCTATGTTAGATGACTTTTCTTTTCCCATAAGTACTTCTTATGCTTTTAATGAGGTTACCAAGAGCTACCTCCTTTCTATGATGACTTCCATAGACTTCTACTTCAATTATCTTTCAAACTTATTATGATAATAGTTATGAGCTCTTTCTTTAACCATATGTTCTTATCATCATGCTTCTAGTATTTTCTACCATGATAGTTATACTTTACCAAAAAATTGAAGCAAAGACTTGAAAATAACTAGGTGAAAAAGATTATCTCAATCATAGTAAAGATATTTTACTTCTTCCTTGGACTTCTTCTTTTCAAATTCTTCCATTTCTTCAATGAGATGGGCTTCTTCCATTCCTCTTTTGTTGTGCTCATATTCTCTATAGCTATAGCATTGAACTTTTTCCATGTTCCTCTTCTTTTTCTGAGGACCAAACTTTCCAAACTTTCCTTTTCTTTTAGCCATGGCAGCATATGCTTGTGCTTAGTTACTTGATCCTACATCACTTTTTTCCTTTAAATTGGTTTCTTAAATTTTACATAGTGACCAAAGTTCATTAAATGGAGTGGCTTCCTTCTTTACATATATGCTAGATACAAAGTTGCCCCATTCCTCAAGTAGTGCATTGCGCACAACTATAGTCATTTCTCTGCCAAATATTATTTCTCCTAGCTCTTGCAGTTGGTCTCTTATTTCAGATATCTTCATGAAGTATGATGTTATTCCTTCTTATTTTGATATCTTCATCTTGTATAGTTCTTGTCTCAAAGATATCACTTCATGAGTTGTGCTTACGGAGAACAATTCTACTAGTTTGTCATATATTTATTTTGATGCCTCTAACTTTGATACATAGGGAATGAGGGGATCTTTGATGGATTCTATGAGAATCCGTTGAGCCCTTACTTCCCCTTTCATGTAATTTGCAAGAGCTTGAGCTTCTTCCTTTGGAGGTCTAGTGATTGAGTCGTTAACATGTTCCACAACTTCATTTTCTATGAGGATTAAATTTGTCCTCTTCTTCCATGCAAGAACGTTTGATGCCCCAACCAACTTGTTGTTTTCCTTGCAAAAGGACATTTGATAGATTCAGATGTGGATATAAATATACTTACTTGTGAAGACACTCCTTGATAACACTATATTCAATTTTCTTCCTTCTTGAGTTTGATGATGATACTAGTAGTGGAAGATGTCTTCTTGATGAAGATAACTTCCTTCAAAAGTGGTCCTTGACTTAATGAGAGGGAGATTACCTTGAATATTTGATGGTGCCTTTCTTATTGCTTTCCTTGAATATTTAGACTTCAAGATGATTCAATGTATAGTTCTCCATTAGAAGGGGTAGGGTCTTTTTGAGGTATTCTTCTTCAAGGTGATGATTATGTGAGATTCTCAAGGATGCTTCAAGTGAAAAATTCTTCTTTTAGTGACTTTCTTTCAAGATGATGAGGTACTCCTTGTCCTTGAGGTGCCTTTGAGATGAGTCTAGATTCTTGATGATTGATGGCCTTGACGATCTTCTAATGCTTCAATCCTTGAGTGTCCTTCTTCAAGCTTCCCTTCCTTGACTTGTCACCTTAGCTATGATACCATATTGAGAAATCTAGGGGCAACAAGTGTAGGTGATTTCTCTTACTTGGTAACTAATTGTGATGTATTTTTACTTTAATTGATTAGCTTCTTCTTTTCCTTATTATTATTATTTTTATTTTATCATCAACCAGCTACCAAAACCAAAAGAACAATAGGACAATAGGACACAAGATGTAAGCAATCAGCCAGGGACAAAACCTCTCCAATCTTGAGAGGAAAACCCAAATGAATTCTTCTTCTTATAGGAACTTCAATTGATGAATTCCATGACCTAGACCATTGACCAACAACCCCTCCATGACCAAGTAAATGCTTATTCTCGATGAGCTTCTCCTTTTCCAAGACAACACTAGTCAAATTTGTACAATAACTTCATATTTCGACCCCAACACAAAATTTCTGCTAGTTGTTGTAAATTTGCAATTTCGGTTCCTTCTCTAGATACTTTAGGTCACATGTGTGGCTGAAATATGGAAAAATTTTCCTTATTTTGACTTCGCTTGACCTTGAATTATTCTCTTGTCAACTCGGCCTTCTAAATAGACCTTCTTTGACCCAAACTTCGGCTCCTTTGAGTGACTGTAATTTTTGGCTTCTATTGATGCAGGATGATTATTAAATTTGGCAACTAGGGCCAAATATCACTTTGGATAGCTCTTATGAGGCAACCGATATTTTTCTTGGATTCCTATTTCTGAGAGGTTTAGGATTTATCTAAATATCATCCCATTCTGACATAAATGAAGTTATGAATTTATTTTGATTATGGAAAAATTGTAAAGGTCAGCCAGCCAGCAAATTAGCCTCCTCTAGCCTTCAACTTTGCATATAAAAACAAGGTGCCTCCTCATTTTGGCATCTCATCCCATTGATATTTCTCTCTCTCATCTTGATTGCGTATGGATTTCTGGGCCTCTTTCTCTCCACACGTGCGAAATGATAGCTATTGCATTGACCAGATTTGACCAAAATTTCAGGAGGCCGAAATTTCAAGAGGCTAAAATTTCAGAAAGCTGACTTTGACGAGAGTTGACCCTGCTTGATTTTGGTTTTGTGAGGGAAACTTCTCCTTTGGGCAGGCTGTTGTTCTAGGCACAAAACCGAGTCAGTTTGACCCCTGCATTGACCAACGTTGACTACCCTAATTTAGGTTGTTGCGTTGACTTTTATTGACCAGATTTGACTGGTTATTTTCAGATTGTTTTGGGCTACATTATCTTATTGTTGGAGGTTGAGTTGGCCAAGGTTGACCAAGATGTTTCGGAGGTCAATTTTATCCCTGTTGACCAGCATTGACTTTTTGGTTAGGGCTTTTGTTTCTGTTGTTTTGACTGATCAATTTGGGCAAGTAAGTATTGTAAATTGTACTCTCCCTCTCTCTCTCTGTTGAACTAAAATTGAAGAATTATCAGAAGAATTGATCAAGGGTTTCCCCAAATTGGGGTTTGTCCCTAGTTAGTGCCATATCTTGTGTCTTCTTGTGTTGTCTTGTCTTCTACTGTTATTGTTTATGTTCTATCTACTTTTTACTATCATGTTGATGTGATTTCTATACTAGATATGATATTGGGCTAATACAGAAAATTGAAGTAAAATTGCTCTAAGCATAGAACGTACCATTTTTATCCTAAAACTAACATGGTATCGAAGCCGAGGCGAAGACAAATCCCAAGCAATAGTGAAGAGAAATCACTAAGAGGAGAAATCACTAATCAAGAACAAGTCTCAATGGCCTCCACATCCTACTTCAAGTCTGATGATAAGCTTCATGATAAGTCTGATTATCATGCATGGAAGATGTCTCTTGATTTGACTTTAGAAGAGCAAGATGTCATGGATTATTTATAGGGAAGATTCTGGAACCTCCTTCAAATGCACATGCTGCTACTAAGAAAAAGTATAAGAAAGGTGAATTCAAAGCCAAGAAGATCATCATGGATTCTATTCATAAGCACTTAGTTGCTTACATCTCCGATTTGAATACATTAAAGGAGATATATGACAGGTTGGTTGGCATGTTCAAATCTAGCAATGCAAGTCAAATTATTTTCCTCAAGAACAAGCTAAAGGATATAAAGAAGGGAAAAGGTGAGGATATTCAACCCTACTTCATGAGGATTACCAAGATAAAAAAATGATCTTCTTTCGATTGGTGAATTGTTGACAGGGAGCTCACTCTCATTGTCCTTGGAGGTCTTCCTCCTGAATGGCATGTGTTCAACACTAATATTCTCAATAACAACAAAATTCCAGGATGTGAAGAATTGTTGAATAGATGTTCTCAAAAAGAAACAAGGATGATGGAATTGGTGATGCCTTCGAATAGGAATAATCCTACCACATTCTCCACTCATTCCAAGAAGAAGAAAAATGCAAGTTCAAAGAAGCAAAGTCAAGGAAGATCGAGATTCAAAAATGTAAGGAAGGGAAGATGCTTTGTTTGCAACAATTTTGGTCACTATTCCAGGGAGTGTCCAAATATAAGGGACACATCTCATGATGATGATCACAATCATTCCAGGGGAAACAACAACAATGAAAGGAATGGCATGTTCAACAACAAAGGGAAAAGGAGTGCTTTTGCTACTCAACTTGGAAATGATTGATCTTCTAAAAGAATAAGAAACTCCAGGTATGATGGGTCTAATGTTGTAAATTCTAATAAAAAGGAATTTTATTTTATATTTTCCCTCCCTACTACTTCTCCTCTGGATACTTTGGGAAATTTGTTGATTTGGGAATGTTACCCTTCAATTGAATCAAGGTAACATTGCTCATATTCAAGAAGTACTATATGTACCTGATCTCAATAAGAATCTAGTGTCTATCTCAGTGATGGAAGACAAAGGATTCAAGGTAGCATTCGTCAATGGAAAGGTACGTGTGTGGAAAATAAATTTCAAAGAAGAATTTACTCTTGGATTCAGGGTTTACAATTTATATCATGTAGGAGGAAGTCCACTACGAGCCATGTCTTGCGACACATCTCTTCAATCTGAACTATGGCACCGGAGGTTTGCTCATCTTCACTACAAGGCTCTACCTAATGCAAGGAAGATGGTTACAGGTATGCCCAAATTCAAAATAGAGTGAAGGTGTATGTCAGGGATGTACCAAGAGAAAACATTCAAGGGGATCATTCCCCTCAAGTGATAGCAAGACCACAAACATTTTGCAATTAGTTCATTCTGATTTATCTGGTATGTTGCATGTGACATCATTAGGAGGATATTTATATTATGATGTCTTTATGGATGACTTCTCTCACAAAACTTGGACATATTTCTTGAAGAATAAGGAATAAATATTCTCATGGTTTTGTGCCTTCAAAGCCTTGGTGGAAAATCAAACAAGGAAGAAGATCAAGATATTGAGGACTGATAATGGAACCGAGTATGAGTCAAATGAATTCAATGAATATTACAGGGACTTTGGCATTAAGAGGGTACTACTACTGCATATACTCTTGATAAAATGGTGTTGTTGAAAGGAAGAATCGTTCCATTATAGAAGCCACTTGTGCCATGCTTCATGATCAAGGACTTCGAAAGTTCCTATGGGGAGAAGTTGCCAACATTGCTGTGTACATTCAAAATCGATGCCCTCATCAAGCATTAGACTTCAAAACTCCCGAAGAATTTTTCACCAGTAAAAAACTTGATGTTTCTCATTTTAGAATTTTTGGTAGTTTCATATACTTTCATTTGCCAAAAGAAAAGAGAAGTAAATTGGAAGCATCTCGGAAGAAAGGAACTTTTGTGGGCTACAGTGAAACTTCTAAGGCATATAGAATCTATGTGCCTGGTCAAAGAGAATTAGAGTTGAGTCATGATGTCATCTTCGATGAGGATGTTTCACTAAGGAAGATTAGCAACCTTCCTATTCCATGGAAGGAAAAAGAAGCAGATATGGGAAATCAAGGAGATTCGCAAGATGAGTCAATGCCCGATGTTGAAGAACCAATGGATCCCATTGATCCTCCTCCTCATGAGCCCTCCTCCTCCAAAAGTAGACCCTCATGGCTGAGGGAAACTCTTGAAGATGCCGAGAGACATGTTGCACTGAGGGGGATATGCCGTTAAAGCAAGAAGCCTAATAGGTACCAAGGGTACTTAACTACTATGATCACCATTAGTCAGTTTGATCCTTGCTCATTCAAAGTATATGTGAAGCAACAAGTATGGAAGGATTCTATGAATGAAGAGTATGAGTCAATTACAAAGAATGATGTTTGGGATGTGGTCCCTAGACCCCAGGAAAAATTTGTTGTCACCTCTAAATGGCTCTACAAGATCAAGCATGGTGTTGATGGAAGTGTTGAGAAGTTCAAGGCCATATTTGTTGCTCGACGCTTCTCTCAAAAAGGAAGGTGTAAATTATGATGAGATATTTGCACCCATTGCTCGCTACACCACCATCCATTCAATATAGCCCTTGCTACCTCGCAAGGATGGAATCTACACCAGATGGATGTCAAGACTGCATTCTTGAATGGTTCACTTAAGGAGGAAATCTATGTGGAACAACATGAGGGGTTTGAAGTTCATGATTGCCATACACATGTATGTAGGTTGAAGAAATCCCTCTATGGGTTGAAGCAAGCACCCCAAGCTTGGTATGGAGGATCGATACTATCTGGTGAAGCTGGGATTTACAAGAAATGAAGTTGATCTTAACCTTTACTTTAAGGTTGAGAATGATAAACCTCTCATCTTGGTACTCCTATGTGGATGATGTCTTTTTAATGGGTGAATACCCTCTTATTCATCAATGTAAGAGAGAGTTGGCTTCCAAATTTGATATGACAGAACTAGGATTGATGCATTACTTCCTAGGGTTGGAGGTCTCAGAAAAGTTAGGGGAGATTTTCGTTTCTCAATGAAAATATGTTGTGAAGTTACTTGAAAGATTTAGGATGGTGGACTACAAGTCCATGACTACTTTGATGGAAATTAACTTCAAGAAGTTATGTGGAAGTGTTGTCGGGCCCGATTTGAGAAATCCTTCTGAGTATCGTCAACCCATAAGGGCCCTGATGTTCTTGGTGAACTCCCATCCAGACATATGTTTATCAGTGAACACATTGAGTTAGTTTATGGTCAAGCCTCATCATATACATTGGATTGTTGCCAAGAATCTCTTGAGATATCTCTGAGGAACAATCACTTATGGAATGAGATATTTTTGGGAATGTGAGGCTCCATGGTTACTCTGATGCAGACTGAGATAGAAGTGTGGTGGATCACAAAAGCACATCAGGATGTTGCTTCTCTCTAAGTTCTGCTTTAATATCATATATGAGCACGAAGCAGAAGTCAATTTCTTTAAGCACCACTAAGGTTGAATACATTGTTGCTATTTTGGCCTCCTGTGAAGTTGTCTGGTTGAGGAAGCTCTTTAGTGAGTTGTTTATACATGTGTTGGATACCACCGTGATATTTTGTGATAACCAAAGTGGGATTCGTCTTTCTGAGAATCTCATGTTTCATGATTGCTCCAAGCATATTGATATCAGGTACGACTTTATCTGGGATATAGTACGACGATGAACAATAACGCTCCATTATATTGGGACC
>APFE031044811.1:103637-126403 GCA_000404065.3 Pinus taeda
TACATTATATTTTATTTAAAATAAAATAGGATAAAACATATCATAAACCAAAAATAAGAAAAAGGAAACAAACTAATGCCATGATCAACCTCTTCATCTTGTCCTAAAGATGAACCACACTAGATGGTTCGAAACGCGTTGGCAAATCTTTGTCCTATGTAATTACTACTGAAAACATTTTCTTAACATTCAATATGGATCATAGAAGCCTCAATTCAGAAAAAGAACTAAGGAAGCAGGCTTGAAGCAATCTAGTATTCAAGAAAATGTTGAAACTATACCATCACTAGATGTTTCTTGAGAAACATTGTCACACTTGTAGCTATCAATTTTGCATGAAGACCTATGAAGTTGTAGGGACATCGATCCAAGGGATTTGTGGCAATCATATACTTGAAAGAAGGAACATATGAGTACAGTGAAGAATATCTCACACCCTAAAGCAGATCAATGAAGATGGCATCTAGAATTGCAAGTCATCATGACAAAGGCAAGTAACCATAAGGTATGTATGGTATATTATATGTTTTAGGGTTGAAAATATGATTATAAGGTTTGTTAAGAAATCTAGGGAAAACATGAACTCTAGCATGACATAAAAAGGGAATAGAATCTTATCTAAGGTTTGAACTTTAGAAGCCCTAGGATGACCTCATGATTACATGAAAACCCTAGAAACAAATCTTGGCATCATATTTTGGTATTGTATACTTTGTTGGGGGTGCTTCTCAATAAATATTGTAGGTACAAGAAGTAAATATGGATAAGCTAAGCCTTTGTTTTAAGAAACATGATGGAAAGAAGGGTTAAAAAGGCCTATACCATGGCAATCAAAAGCATTATGGCGGGATGTATTTTTTAGGAGATGGAATCATTATTGCATACCATTGAAGTAAGAGCTCATGACATCAACATTAAAATCTTGAAAGATAGTTTAATTAGAAGTTTATGACAATCATCACTAGAAGGAAGTAGCTCTTGGTAACCTCATTAAAAGCATAAGTATTACTTATGGGAAGTAGAAGGTCATCCAGTGTAAATATCATTGTACATCATTAGAAAGGAGCACTTGCAGGATAAGGATAATCAAGATCCTTCATTCGAAAAGAAAATGTCTCACTGAGAATTCCACCTTGAAAGGGATTCATTGTTTGAAAGTATGATGGTATGATGACAAAGGAATGCAACATGTCAAGATGGTTGAAGTATTCTCAATCAAAGAAAGGAAGTTTCTGAAATAATCCTAGATGACCAAAAGGAGAAAAGAGGTATGTATGCATATGTTTTAATTCATGTCATAGTTGTTGAAAGAATGGGTACGTTCTCTACCTAATGGGCATAGTAAAAGTAAAGGGATATTTTCCTTTGGAAGGATGCATGAAGGCATGATTCACATATTGACTAGATGAAATCAACAAAATATGTCCTCATATGAAATATGAGGTGGTTGAAAAAGATGAAGGAACTATGGATGAAAGTTCCTGGGGAACAATATGTGAAGAAAGAAAGAAGAGATCATGAAAGATGCAACTATGAGCATGTAGGAAAGGAAAAGGAGAATTGACCATGACATCTCCATGGAAAAGACATGAAGACTCAATGAAGTCTAAATAGAATGGAGGCCCTTGAAATTGAATATATTGGAGATGTGTCAATATGTATGCAAGACGTTGATGTTGCTACAAGCAGATGTCATGATGAAGGACCATCACAAAAGGTAACTTTGATTTGATGTTCATTTTTTTATTTTTGAACAACATCTAGATGGGTTGATAAATGGCTACCGAAAGAGAGTCCTAGACATCACATACAACTAGCACTCATGTGATTGGATAAAATGCCCTAAAGGAAACATGACTTGGAAGAGGTAGTTGTATGAAGAAAAGTCAAATGTGGATTAGAAGATGGAGTGACAGATATGCTTCTCTACTTCATGTGCCATGCACTAGAATAGGACTAACAGCCATAAGTCTTAATGAAGGAAATGAGGAGAGATAGACACAACATTCTTGTCTTCACTTTGGAAGAAATAATGGAGGATTGGGTAAACATATGGCATCTGCTCTTTGAGGATGAGCTAGGGCATCCAAGATAAGCGTTGTCATAGAGGACTGGTATTCTTTGAGGACTGGGAATCCAAGATAAGAATAGGCCTGGGAGGACATACCATGTGAACACCAGGGTGGGGTATATGCCTTGAGAGACAATGATGAAGGTGTTTATCAATCATTGGTCTTGCCAGAATTGTGCTCTAGTCTTGTGGAGATATAGAGCTATTATTCAAGGCCTTGCTATGTGACAATGTTGGTTGATATGATGTTAAATAGAAAGGTTACCAATCTGACACTTCTTATGAAAATTCTTCAAATTGAGAATGTCCAAGTACCTTGTATGGATTATGGAATACCTCCCTAGTTAAGAAGAAGTGTTGAAATGATGATGAAATGATGATGATGATGATGATGATGATGATGATGGTTAATGTCCATTGAGACCAAATTGGTCTATCGAATGTCAATATGTAACTACGTTCGGTCTTCATAATGACATACGCAATAATGATTTTATGTATTTGATGTAATAAGAAAAATAAATTTATTAATGTTGTTCTTGAGGCATGGGTTTCATGCTCAAGGAAATTTATTTTTTAGGTCAAATTCCCATTGTGAGCTCTTAAGGTTTGTCATTAAGTCTACAAGTCATTAAGTCATTGTCATGTATGAAAGGCCCATTTGGGGTGAGTTACATATTGTAAAAAGAAAATTATTTGAGCCAAAATGTTGATTTCTGGTAGCATTAGATGTGCTCTAAGTCTCAAATTTTGCACAGAGGCTTGGGCACATGTATTACAAAGAACCTAAAAAGTGTTTGGAAAAATTCCACCCAAAGATAGTTTTATTTAAATAATTAATTAGTTTTAATGAGACCCTAAGTCTAAACTTAGGAAAATAAAATAATTAATGGGTATTAATCTAATTATGGGTATAACCTCTAGAAGAAGACGAGGATCAAGCAGAAATGATCTTAGTCATTTATTAGCTTCTAATCTAGGTCATTGAATGTCAATGAGGAGATTATTTAAGGAAGCTTGAGGGTCATTTGGAAGACACACACACAGAGTTCAGAAGTTCGATTTTCTGAAGTAAAGCAGAGGAGCTACCGAGAGATTTTCGATAGTGAGATATTGCAGTGACGTGCAGGGATAGTTGGGTTGGAGTATCTTCTCCAGGACGTAGGATAAATAGTAGAGAGAGGTAGAGAGACACCAGAAGGGTTGACATTGGGCCAGAGGGGCCCACACAGAGCTTGACATTGAGCCAGAAGGGCTCACGCAAAGACATCACAATCATCCAGAGCAAAAGTCCAAGTTTTGCAAAGGAGCTGACATTTCTGAGTCGGGAGGGCTGGAAACTGCTCCAGAAGGCAAGATGTTTCCCAATTGAGCTGATGCAAACCCTTTTTTAGGATGATGCAAGGCCTACTCAGGTCAAGTGCAGAGATAGCCAGGGATAGTTGGTTTAGCTGCCGGAACAGCTCGAATTGTCAGGTAGAGAAAGGTATCTTACTAAGTTTTTCTCCAAGTTTATTTTCTCTGTAACTGGATTGCCGGAAGAGCATCTAGAGTTGTATTTACAAACTACTTCTTAATAATATAAAATCCTCAGAGGTGTTGCACTGGTTTTTAGCATTAGTTTTTCCGGGGGACATTTGTCCAAAAAATATTGTGTCACTTGTGTGATTTTTTTGTATTGTTCTATTCATGTTTTGGGCAAATTAATTAATTAAGTGAAGGATACAATTGTATTAGCTTTGATATTTGTTGTAGGAAACAATAAATTACTTGTTTTAGTAAATAATAGGTAGGAGAAGTTTAATCAGTTGTTACAGTAGTTGATTCGGGCGAGGATTCTTGAATTTTCACATGGTATCAGAACATTGTAGGTTAAGTAAGAAGAACAGTGCCAAAGAACCCAATGCTAAGTAGAAGTGGGAGATCGAAAAAGCTACAGGAGGCAACAGTTCAAAACCCCAAAGGGTTTGTGTAGTCCTAGCTGGAGGATTGATTTTTGAGGTTGTCTCTCCCTGAGTGAGTTGACAGAGAGGAGGGAATCCCAGTTTGGAATATTTTCAGGGTAGAGGGAGCAGTGCTAAAGCCTCAGTGTGAGGAGAAGCTGGTGGAATGCAATCTTTTCTTCAGGTCATTTTGTTGGGTATAAAGACTGTTTATTATTGGTTGAGCAGCAAAAATAAGAAGTACAGAGGATATTTTTGACATTTTGTGGTAGAGATGGCAACCAATGGCTTGAGGGATCAGAATAGGTTGGACGGAGCATCCAACTATGTCATATGGAAGTCTAGAATTCCATTCCTTCTAGGTGAGCATGCCCTCAAGACATATGTCGGCAAAGTGGTGGCTGAACCAGTAGATCTATATCCATTGAAGAAGTATTGAGCTGAAATGGCAAAGGCAAAGAGAATGATCCTCGACGGAGTGAAGGATCATGTTGTCTATCACATCAGTAGTAGAGGGACTGCTAAGGAGATGTGGGATGCATTGTCTATGTTACAACATGGATCTTTCGAGCAATGGAATATGTACTTAGAGGATAAGTTGAGTTCTTCTCAAATGCAGAAGGGGTAGCATGTCGATCCATTCTTCACGAATATTTAGAAGATCCGTGATGAGTTATCTATTGTGGGGTCTACACCTCAACACTCAAAGTTGGTTAGACTAACCCTCACTTCTATCTCAGATGAGTGGAAATTTTTTGTCCAGAGTATCCTAGGTAGGGAAACTTTGTCGAATCGAGATTAGATGTGGACAACTCTCAAGCAAGAGGAGTTGAGGAGAGACTTGGTCAATTGTAAGCTTGACAAAAGCAACAATAGTGGGTCGAAGCCCAAGGAGGAGGAGGATAATGTAGCCCTCGCATCGAAGGGTAGAGGGAGCAGTGGAGACATAAGAAGGATGCCTCGAAGATAAAGTGCTTCAGGTGTGGTGAGACGGGTCACTAAGAAACTCAATGTCCTCACAAGAAGGACAAAGATGAGAAGCATGATCTGAATATTGTGCCCATGAAGATCAAGGAGGAGGAGTATGCCATGACAATCGAGATACCTCCAAGAGGGAGGTGGGGTGATTTGTAGTTGTAGTTTGAAAGAGCTACAGATGGGCAGGATCCTTGAAGAGCCCATTTCTAGGATCATTTCCTTCCTATAGGAGCCCAAATCAGAAGTAGTAGGATGGACTAGTGTCAGGTGGTGTAGACAAGTGTTGGAGAGATAGTTGTAGTGGCTAGGAGTGCCAGAGACAGAGCGCAGAGAAGAGTTGGAAGCAGTGCAGATGGCACAGAGCAGTAGTCAACAACAACACAATAGATTCAAAGGGTCAGTGCAAAGACTAGTAGTAATCAGGCTCCAACATTCACATGGTATTATACTAAACACGATTAGTTCAGTAATTTTGGATGTTTTTCGTTGTTGATGCAGTAGCAGCAGCAATTTCCAATGCAAAGGCAGTTGGCAGTGGCAGTGCCAGCAGCAGCATGGATGTAGAATTAAGAGGGAGTTGTAGTACGGATGCAATGGTAGCAGTGGAAGGGTCACAACAATACATATGCAACATTTGTGCAATGGTTGATAGACAACATATCAGACATCAGCAACACAAAGGACGATGTTATGAAGTCAGGGTGATGCTTCAGTGGGAGGCATTGCTAGAGCACATTCCTCGCTAAGAGGGAGTGTTGATTTGTGGTAGCATTGGATGTATTCTAAGTCTCAAATTTTGTAGGGAGGATTGGGAACATGTATTCCAAAGAACCCAGAAAGAGTTTTGGGAAATTCCACACGGAGACAATTTTATTAAAATAATTAATTAATTTAATGAGACCCTAAGTCTAAACTTAGGAAAATAAAATTATTAATGGCTATTAATCTAACTGCTGGTGTAACTTCTAGAAGAAGACTAGGATCAAGCAGAAATGATCTTAGTCATTGATTAGATTCTAATATGAGTCATTGAATGTCAACGAGGAGATTATTTAAGGAAGCTTGAGGGTCATTTGGAAGACACACACAGAGAGTTCAGAAGTTTGATTTTCTGAAGCAGAGCAGAGGAGCTGTCGAGATATTTTCAATAGTGAGCTAGTGCAGTGAGGGGCAGGGATAGTTGGGTTGGAGTATCTTCTCCAAGACCCAGGATAAGTAGCAAAGAGAGGTAGAGAGACACCATAAGGGTTGACGTTGGGCCAGAGGGGCCCATGTAGAGCTTGATGTTGAGCCAGAAGGGCTCATGCAGAGACAACGCAGTCATCGAGAGCAAAATCCCGAGTTTTGCAGAGGAAATGACATTTATGATCTGAGAAGATTAGAAACTACTCCAGAAGGAAAGACATTTCCCAATTGAGTTGGCGCAAACCCTTTTTGAGGATGACACATGGCCTAGTCAAGGCAACCATAGAGATAGCCAAGGATAGTTGGTTTAGCTGTTGGAACAGCCGAAATTCCCGGGTAGAGTGAGGTAATCTCACTAAGTTTTTATGCTAGTTTATTTTCTTTATAACTGGATTGCCATAAGGGCATTCAGAGTTGTATTCAAAAATTACTACTTAATAATATAAAACCCTTAGAGTTGCTACACTGGTTTTCCTGCATTGAGTTTTTCCAGGGACATTTGTCCAAAAAAAATTGTGTTACTTGTGTGGATTTTTCTCTATTGTTCTATTCTTGTTTTGGGAAAATTAATTAATTAAGTGAAGGTTGTAGTTGTATTAGCTTTGATATTTGTTGTAGGAAATAGTAAATAATTTGTTTCAGTAATTAACAACTAGGAGAAGTTTAATCAGTTGTTATAGTAGTTGGTTTAGGTGAGGATTCTCGAATTTCACACAAAATAGAGTTAAGGAACCCTCCAAATCCAAGTCACAATTCATGGAACAAGTCAGCCTTCCAAACATGACAAGTTTGCCTAGAAGTTGGGACAAGTCAACCTATTTTTAAGGGACTAGAAGACTATATAAAGAAGACTAGTCGACCACTTTTGGAGGAAAGGATCTCACACACAAAACTCGACCAAGAGCACTAAAATCAAAGAAGGAAGGACGAGAACAAGTGAAAAGGAAGAAACATATTTCCAAGTATTTTTTGGATAAAAACTCTCACATGTGTGGGTTGAGTATAGGGCATCCACTGCAGAAAATAGATTGAACTACAATCATACCAAAGAAGTGGAAAATTGGTACCAAAATAGTCTAAATCAAAGGTTGAATTCTGGAAGAGAGGGAGCCTTGTCAAGTGAAGGAGGAGAAGGAAAAAAATTGCCTTGTTTATTTTAAATGTGCAAAGATTACAGGAAGCTATAGGAGGTTGAGAATTATAGGCAGAAAAGTAGTCAACTGTTACAGGGCTAAAGAATAAGGAGAAGTTGTAGTAGTTCCAAGTGAAGGTTGACTGTGTTGATTCAACAAGAAAAGGGAACATTTTGACTTGGTCTTGGAGGAGTTTTTAGTCAAGGGTCTAGGTGTTGGAATTCATAAATGAAGGCCTATAGGAAGAGAAGAATTCTTGTGGGTTTTCCTCTCAGTTGGAGAGGTTTTGGCCCTATTTGATCGCCTACATTTTGTGTCCTTTTGTCTTATTGTTCTTTATGGTTTGGTAGAAAACACTAATAATAATCAAGTAAAAGTAGTAAATCAAGAAAAGTAAAAATACATCACAAGTATTTATCAAAGCAAGATAAATCATCCTTTGTGCTTCCCCCTAGATTTCTCAATAGGACATTAGCGCCACATAAATTAAAAATTTCTTAGATGGAATAGGTACTTGAAATAAAGTCTTAGGAGATTCAAGTTGCTCCTATGCATTGTATAATGTTTGGGTAATTCACCCAGAATTTTGATTGAACTAGAGGTTAAAGAGGCATCCCCTACACCCTTATAAGCTTTCTAATTGAAAATTTGTATTTCTAAAAGTTATGTTCCATGTTATAGAAGAGTCTCAACTCGACTAGTTGAGGGAATTTAATGCCCCTTCCTATTCTTGTGAGGTGGGCTAGGAAACAAATCCCCTTTTCTAGCGATTTTTGGAGGGAAATGCATTCCTCCCCTCAAGGAAGTTTCTTCCAAATAATTGCATAAATAAGAGTCTCTAGTAGCCCAATAGACATGTAGAGAAGAGTGTGAATAATAGGAAGAAAGACTATATTTGTTTTTCTAACTAAGTTTCGTAATATAAAGCAATTTCTCAAATAATGGAAGTGGTGTTTTGTTTCAACACCTGATTTGACTTTCCTCTAAGGGACACTGGGCATCATTGGGTTGAGCCCACCCCATGAGCTCCTGATTGCTCTTGTATTATTTTATGTTAGTATTATGCTTTTGTTTACTTTTGTAGCATTTATAATTGTTACCTTTTTATAGCACTAATGTATGGTTAATTAGAAGGTTTTCATGACCATTTCTTTCTTATAGGTTATCTGAGAATTTGATCATAGAAGTAGCATTAGTTAATGTCATTTCCAATCTTCATTTACTTAATTTATTTTTTTCTTACACATTTACTGTTCACTGTTCATTGTTTTTCTTTTGTTGTGTTTTGTAGCTACATGAAACACACAGAGTTTAGTTTTGCTAGGGTATATTTAAAACACGTCGTCTTGAAGCATTGATCAGGTTGATTTTATCATTGTCTAAATTTTCCATAGATTCCTTGCTTCTTAGACTCACATTTTTCTTGGCTACATGCTCATTGGACTGTCTCTTGTAGCAAAATATTGACTCCTATAACAACCTATAGCCAACCCTTCATTCTCAATCAACTTTTCAATAAATTCATGATTTGAATTCTTTAGTATATTACAACACTCTTGGAACCCTAGTAATGGAATTTATATGTATAGATACCTTGTAGATACTTTTGTTGATTTTCTTTGGAAAATTGTTTTTTCCTACAAATTAGGGTTTTCAATTCACAATCTTTCTTCTTAGTAGTATGCATTTCCTTACCTTGCAGATAACATAGAAGTGTGATTTTAATTTCATTGCAAATAATATATAAGTGTGAAAGTGTGCTTTATTCCATAGAAAGTAGCTTAGGTTTGTCTTATGTTTTCCTTTCAACAAGTCATTTTCTGCAATTGTTTTTTCCTATAGCATAGATTAGTTAACTTGGTCTCTATGCATCTACCTTTCATTTCAATGCTTAGAGCTACATAAAATTCAACAATAGAAAGAGATTGTGTTTGATTCTCATACAATTCCAACCCCTTTTAAGTTTGTATGAATCCTAGGTTGATAATTAAAGTTGAGGCCCTTAGGAGTTGCAACATTATTGTTTCAGGACCATCACTTTTTGGCATTGTTTCTATGGAGCTTTCAAAGAATTTTCTTCCTTTTTATTTAGTTGATTTAATATTTCTTTCATTTCATCTCATGCAAAAAAGGAAAAAAACACATTAGCATCCTCTTTTCAAAAAAAAAAACCATAAATTTCTTTTATGCCTTAAGAATTAGGGATAATAAAGGAAAATTTGTACCAAAAACCCACACTTCCACTAACAGCAAACCCTTTTCAGTTGACCTTCAACCTCCTTCCCCATATAAAGGGACCTTTGAGGCCCCTTTTGGTGAGAAAGTGAGGATCTTTGAGGAGCTTGCAGAAGGGGAAAGACCTTCACGACCCACTAACACTATGGTTGAAGATAGGAAATCAAAAGTGTTCATATTTCCCATTAGAGAAACAAATGGAGAAACTAGAATGAAAAACATTAATCCATATGTGCTCACACACTTTTATTGCTTGATTACAAAATATCCTAACACTTTCATGTTTGAGTTTGTTGTGGTGTACAAGACTTATGATTACACAACTAATAAGTAGAAGCTCAAATTGTTCCCTTCCACCCTGAAGAATGCAACCTTTCGATGGTTCATGAGCCTTGAAGAAAATAGCATCACCATATGGGAACAAATGTAATGAGCCTTCAACAACAAATACTATGATTATTGTAGAGCAAGGGATACCAGAGATGAGATATTTAGAATGTTCCAAGGAGAAAATGAGTCTTTGGAAAACTTTTAGGAGAGATTCTAACTGAGTTATAGAAGGACGCATAATTGCACCTTGCATCCAAAATCCTTGAAGATATTTCTACTACGACGAGTCAAGGAATATTTAATGGAAACTCTTAACTTGATAACCAATGGATACATATACTATCTCACTTATGATGACATTAAATAGGTATTCAAAAACCATTCAAGAGCTACAAGAAAAAGAGGTATAGAAAGAAAAAGTTGGGTAAGTTCTTCCTTCTCCCTAATTACTAAAAATTAGATAGGAGGTATGTTAGAGGACATGAAAACCTATATATTACATACATTTTCCATGAATATGGACACCCTACAGATCAAAAGAAAATAGGAGGAAGTAGAAAAGGCATTCGCCATATTTTGTCCTCAATGCACTAAAAGACATCCTAGGAATGAATGCCTTTTAAATATCATAGAGGTATGCTCTATGTGCAAGGAGAATCCTTCCAATGCAAAAATTCCATCTTTTCCAAGTCTGAAATATGTGTATCAAGGAGCAAAAGGGAGCATGGAGCAATTGTGCTTTGTCAACCAAAAGAGGCCACAAGCTCCAAGGCAATTCCAACAAGGTATGAACTTCCCTTCTTCTTTCAATCCTATTTACAATGCTCATTATCAACCTTGGTTCCCTCATAACCATTCACCCTGGCCTATGCCCACTCCTTGGCTATATCCTCCTAAAACTATTGTTCCTACCTTCCATCCATATCTTAATTAACCACCGCAATGGGGTAATCCATCACAAGGATGCGGGCCTAAGGTGGCCCAACCACTTGCCTTGATTCCTCCTCCTTAGTAGTAAAAAGTACCCCAAAACATTCCTCCAATGAAACCATGAAGTCCTTCCAAATCAAATCCAAATCCCAATAATAAGCAGGTTCAACCAATCTACATTAGAAATTGGCCACCAAAATTATGTTATAGAAATACAGGATATCAACCTTAGGTCAAGGAAGGTCCTTCCAGATGTCCATCCACCTTCTCTAAGAGAAAATCCCAAGGAAGAGAAGGAGGATTCCATACCTCAGGTCACCCAATAGAAACCTCCCTATATTAAAATTTTGACAACCCAAGAAGCACACACCTCAGAAGAAATTGAATTTCTGGGAGAACTAAAAAAATTGTATATCAAAATCATTCTCCTCCAAGCCGTCAAATATGTTCATATCTACATATGTTCATTAAAGAGGAATGTATCATAAGGTCTTGAATAAAAAAAGGGATGCTCCTACTATTAATGTCGTAGGGAAACTAGCCAATCTATTGCTTGGGAGAGGAATCATCCCCAAGTACCTAGACCCTAGAATCCTAGTAGTAGATGTGCACATAAACAAAATTGTAGTTTCAAGCAATCTCATTGACTTGGGAGTTGTAATCAATGTAATAACCAAGGAAACCATGTTCAAACTTAAACTCAAGGATCTCTAAGAAAGACCATTATTGTGTTGTAGCTCGCTGACGAATCCACAGTAGCACTAGAGGGTATCATAGAGGATGTAATGGTCTTTATTGATTCCTAGGAGTATCCCACAAAATTCATTGTCCTCCAACCAAGACCATTTTTAATGGCTATCCACCCATCTTAGGGAGACCATGGTTAGCTATTGTTGATGCATACATCAGTTGGTGGGCTAGAAACATGGCCATCACCAATGGGCAATACAGAAAACAACTTGTATTTTATCCATGAGCTCAACCCCTTGTTGAGAATTACTTTCCTACATGGGTAGAGGAAGAAGACGAAGAATATTATTGCCTCTCATCATCCTAACCTATGTGTACATTAGAAACCACCATTCGCAATAAGTACACTAATGAAGATGATTTAATTGATAATTTTTTGCAAACCAATATCTTGCTACCATGAATATTGATGGGCTAAAAGAAGAATCATCCCTAAGGAAGCCTATTTGTTCCCAAGACAATCCATGGGCATATTTTTTTATCATTGGTTCTAAGAAAAAGATCATAAAAGTAGTAGAAATCATCCCCTCTAAAACACTAAAAATGGCACTACAAGGGGATGAAAGGGGTACATACTTCTATGTTAACTCACCACATATACATCAAGGAGGATCATAAACATGCTTTCCATCCTTAAAAGAAAATGAACCTTGCATTAAAAGATATTGTGAAGGAAGAATTGTAGAAATTGTTAGATGCAGGATTAATCTATCCCATATCGGATAGTGAATGGGTGTCTCCCCTTCTTATTTTCCCCAAGAAAAATAGAAAATGGAGAATCCATGTTGATTACAAATAACGAGGCCACAAGGAAGGATCATTTCCCTATGCCCTTCCTTGACCAAGTCCTTGATGTGCTTGTAGGGAAAAATTTCCTTTCCTTTTTGGATGGGTTCATTAGGTATAACCAGATCCATATTAGTAATGAGGATTGGGATAAGACCACCTTCATATGTCCTTGGGGAACTTTCTCTTACAACCATTTGGCTTGTGCAATGCCCCTCTCACCTTCCAAAGGGTTGTGCTTAGTATATTCTCTAATCTTGTGCATGATTCGGTGGATATATACATGGATAACTTCACACCCTAAGGGGATGATTTCCAAGTGGCTCTCTCAAACTTGAGCAAGGTCTTGCAAAGGTGTGAGGAGATGAACCACTCCTTAATCCATGAAAAGTGCATATTCCTAATGAATGAGAGAGTTTCTCTAAGAAATTTCCTCTCCTCAAAAGGAATCCAAGTGGGCCATAATAAAATAGCCATCATTAAAAATGTTCTTGTTCCTCAAGAGAAAAAAGATGTTAGAAGTTTCTTAGGCTTTCAAGATGTTATTAGAGATTTACAAAATATTCCAGTAAAAGTGTTTCTCCTTTATTTTCATTGATAACCAAAGATGTTGAGTTTTGTTAGACAGATCTATGTTAAGAAGCATTCGAGAGTCTAAAAGAAGAACTAATCACAGCGCCTATCCTCGAAGGCCCAAATTGGACCTTTCCCTTTCACATTCATATAGATGGATTAGAAAAGACAATTGGGGCAAATTTAGGACAATTTGAAGGTAAACATCTCTATGCAATTTATTTCATTAGCAGAAATTTGTCCAAAGCTAAATTAAACTATATAGTAACTTAAAAGTTGTTCCTTGTCATTTTACAATATTTAACTAAATTTAGACATTACATCACTAATTACCAAGTCTCCATGCATATTGACCATGCAACAATCAAGTATTCAAAGAATAAGCTAGATTTGAATGCTTGCATAATTAGGTGGTTATTGTTATTGCAACAATTTGACTTGATTATTGTTGACAAACTAGGAAAAGAGAATGTTGTTGCAGATTTTCTATGAAGACCAACCTTGTCTACAAATGAAGTGATAGATGACCAACTCCCAGAGTAGCATCTTCTTCCCATATCATTTTTGCCTCCACGGTTTGTTGTCATTGCCAATTATGTAGCTACTGTCAAATTCCCTCCTCACATATATCCAGAGAAAAGTAAGATTGTTAGAAAAAATGCCTCTTATGCAAGGATTGGGGGAACCTATTCAATTTAGTCCCTGATCATATTATGTGTGAGGGGGGATTAATTCTATGACATAATCTCAACTTGCCATGATGAACATTGTGGGGGTCATTTTGCTGCAAAGAGGAGAACTTACAAAATTGTGCAAGCAAGATACTTTTGGCCAACCTTCACAAGGATGCTCAAAGATAGAATGCACAATGTGATGAGTTCTAAAGGATGGGAAAGCCTACTTGGAGGGATGAAATTTCTCATCAACCCTCAAGAGTATTTTGATCCATTTGAGAAATGGGGCATGGACTTCATTGGTGCTATTGACCCCCCAACAGAACAAAAAAAGTACAACATTGTATGCATCGATTACCCGACCTAATGGGTGAAGTGAAGCCAACTAAGGCATGAAAAAAAACATAAGTGGCTGACTTATTAAGGGGAAATATATTCTACAAGTTCAACACACATACAAAAACTAAATAAATAAAAAGTCAAAATTAGAACTAAACTATTAATAAGGAAAAGCATATAAACTAACAATGAGTTAATGATGGCACATGCATGCAACCCCAATTTCTCTCTCTCTTCCATAAATTCCCCATGCACCCTTATTATTGTTATATGTATTGTGGAAGGAGGATTGTATGTAACTGTTGTATGCTCATATTGTCTACTCTATTAGAAGAGGAAAGGTGTTATAGTTGGAACACAATCAAAGCTGCACATAGGTAAAGTTAATGCGAGATCATCAAGATTCTTAACAAACATAGATGTGGGGTTGGAGATTTTGAATCTCTTAGAAAAAACAACTAAATAATAAAATAAAACATATTTTTCCAAAGACCACATCCAACCCCATTAAGGCACCTAAAGCTACCCTCTGGATTCATTGCAAGTCTTCTATAAGGGCACTTCATTAGTAGCATATTTCAATATTGGTAAATAGTAATTTTATACATAAGGACCTTATCACTTATACGACTAATTTAAGTGAGGATTTTTTGTCTGTTGGGTTGTCGTTAAGTGGTAAATTAGTGAGAGTTTACTTAAACTAGTCTAGATTCAATTTCTATAGTGGTGCTTGCAACTCTCTTAAATCACTTCTCTTATCCAACTAGGAATCCCCAAAGCAACGTGTTCAAAAATTTCATATACATGCATCAACCAAGAATTGGGTGGTTTTTTTTAAACCCATCTTAACTCTAAATCTATCAAGCATCAAGAGGGATGAAATCCCCGAGATGCAAATGTTTCCAACAAAAAATTATAGAAATATTTATACCTCAAGGGATCTAATCCCTGTCAATGCTTGATTTATTTGAGGTTAAGATGGATCTAAGATGGTTATTTTTAATGTATATTATATTTTTAATGTGAAAATTAGTAGCATCAGTGGTACACTCACTCATTCACTTGTGCCACAATCCTCCCATACTAGGTTAAGAACACACCTATGTATGAAATAAAGTTATTGCTTTTATCTATTTAAAAAGGATGTTTTAACTCTTTTTGGTAGAAATAGGGACTTTCTCCATATTTCCAACCCTTATCATCTCAAAAAATACAAACAACAAAATGTCTTAGATAATTTTCTCTCCGCTAACAAAATTCGTAAGTGTAATCCACCCTTCAATGTATAAGTTCCCAAATCATTTTTGTTTTGTCTGACATTTATATTATTTGAGCTTCATAGCTATCATATCTTTTGTGTTAGTTTCAATTGTTGAATTTTTGTAGCACCAGGAGGTGTTCCTGCATGCCTAAGTTTTCCTAGAAGAATTATGAAGAACAAATTAAAATAAAATCTATTTTTGGAGTATAATATAAGTTCAAGAAGTCAAGTCATACTAGCTTATGAAGGGTGTGTCCCTTGGGTTAATTTACCCCCATTCGACTAGTATATATAGATGACATGACATATCATTTCATCCACCAAGAAAAAAGAATTATAAGAAGGAGAAGTTTATTTTGGAGATCATTTTTCTATCTTTTGTCTCTCTCTTGGTTGCATGTGTGAGGAGAAGATTGATTTGTCTTAGGTCGAGTTGACTAGACCTCGACCGAGATCTTTGACTAGGCATTGACCACAGATTGATGAGCATGAGAGGGTTGCATGTGCAGACTATTGACCGCAATTTGACTAGCCACATGTTGTATGTGTGGGTTTGATCAGAGGATCTTATTGCGAGTTCGAGTTTGACTAGCTTGGTTTGATCGTAGATTTTGGGCAATTTGACTAGAGTTGACTTCCAACTATTTTGGAAAATTTGACCAACCTTGACTTGTTGGAGTTTGACTAGATTTGTCTAATATTTTGACTTGGGTATTGGCACATATTTCTAGACAAATTATTGATTTGTAAACCTTGTTGAAGAATAGTTTCTCCTAATAAAATTTGTTGGGTTTTCTCCTAATTTTAGGTTTCCTAGGGTAAAAATATTGTCTCTATTATGCATGGTTATCTCTTTATGATCTTTATTGTTTCCATTGCATTTACTATTGATATTTTATGTGTATGATTGCTCAATGCTATCATTGACATGCAATAAAATTGTTTGAACATCATAAGGTAGTAATTGTCAGATCAAAAGATTGGTTTTTATTATGCATCTTGTAGAAAAATCAACATGGTATCAAAACATTGTTGAAAGAGCAACCATTCAAGTTAGCCTAAGAGAAAAGTGTTCAATAGCTTTATCGGTTTTTGGATCTATTTTAAAAATGGCACCAAGTCTTAGAGTTGAAGACAAGATAGATACAATAATCAACTTCAGATCTTGGAAGACTATAATTCTCCTTATGTTGGAAGAGAATGAATTTCAAGAACACGTGGAGAAAAGTATTCTAGAGCCAAAGAGAGTTGAGGAGAAATCCAAGTATAAAAATAATGAAGCCAAGGCACAGAGAATCTTGGTAGATTCCATAAAGTGCCACTTGATTCCTCATGTTGTTGCATTGAAGACTGCCAAGGAAGTATATGATTCTCTAGTAGGATTGTATGAGAGCAACAACACTAATAGGAATTTAACCTTGATAAATAATCTATGTAATGTCATGATGACTAGATCAGATTTTGTTGTTTCCTATCTTATGATATTCTCTTAGATTAGAGATAAGCTTGTAGCCATTGGAGATAGCATTGATGATACATAGCTAGTTATTGTGACTCTCAATGGATTTCCTTTGTCGTGGGAACCATTTATTTAGGGAATTTGCACATGAGAAAATAGCCCTACATTGGATAAGTTATGGATTGATTGTGTCCAAGAGGAGACCAAATTGTTGTCTAGGAATAGCTTGTAGAATCATAGAATGAAGCAATCCCAACCCTTATAGTTCATACAAGAAAAAGGAAAGAAAATCAACATGCATCAACAACTGATGTTGAGAACGAGGATGAGCATCCACCTTAAAAGAAGTTGAAGGAATTCTTCCTTTAGGATCCACTACTAGTAATGTTTGTGGGCAATTGTGCCTCTAGGCACATGATAAGTTTCCAAGTTTCTCTGACATATTTGTTAGAGAGGAAGTTGACAATCCTCAATAGTTCCTTCCTTAATCAAGAGATAAGTACTTAATTATTATTATTATTATTATTATTATTATTATTATTATTAGTCAGCCTCTTGTCCTTCTATTTTGCTTGGTTATGATTTTTCTTCTATGGTCTCCTGAATTGAGTTTGTAGAAAGGAAGAATAGGTACATTATTCATGCAATAGATGGTAGCATTGAGAAGCACGAAGTAAATTTGTGGCAAGATGGTTCTCCCGGAAAGAGGGAGTGGACTACCAGGATATTTTTTTGCTCCAGTTTCCAAATGGTTAGGGTCTTGTATGATCTAAAGGATCGAGCATAGACTCAGTAGGATTGATTAGTGTTTGAGATGGCGGATTGTATAGATTGTTAGGACATCCAGGATCATGCCAGATGACCAAAATATCTTCTAGTTCTGAGGGTGAATATAGCCAAGCAAAGTGGAAGGGGAAGCCATCCAAGAGGATGTCATGGGTTGAGATTATTAATATACTTAGAGACAAAAGGTA
Organism: Pinus taeda; assembly: GCA_000404065.3. Taxonomy (NCBI): domain Eukaryota; kingdom Viridiplantae; phylum Streptophyta; class Pinopsida; order Pinales; family Pinaceae; genus Pinus; species Pinus taeda. The sequence goes on from APFE031044811.1 coordinate 121,259, forward strand.
TCTAGTGTTGAGAATTGGATATGGTAACATTTAATTTAAATTCTCTTTCATGATAAATACTTGTGTAGAATTTTAATTTATTATCTTTTTTCATCATTATTGTAGTGTTTAGTACATCAAACGACTATTAAAACAATAACATCAGTAACACAATAGTTAGGCTCCAACCCAGGGCCAAAACCCTTCCTCTTGAGGGGAAAACTCACAACTCTCTTCTTATAGATTCTTCACAAGATGAGTACAAAGACCATAAAAAAACCTTGACATAAACTTCCTCTCCTAGACCAAGACACAGTCACCCTTTGTTATTGCTCATTCTGCACCATGTAGTATTGATAGCTTGACTTCTCCTTAACTCTAAGGATATCTTTGTGACTCCTCATCTTCCACTGAACTGAGTCACCTATCCACGATCCATCCGAAAATGGAAAAGACATTTGATCCATGATTTGTCTCTCCATCTCAAACTGATCCATTGTCCTTTCACTTCCTCGTTGTCCCTTCCTTCACTTGCTTAGCCTTTCACATGTACTATCTAAGGCCTCAGTCTTCATGTACCATATCTCTGAAAAATCTCTGAGAAGTTGTCTGAGTTTTGTGTTCTATGGAAGTGATCTGAAACTCTCTCTCTATATGTTTATCTAAAATCTCAGAGCGATCTGAAAATTTGTCTCTCTGTGATTTTATCTGAGCCTCCTTTATATAGTGGTAGGTGCCTACATTTGAGCCAACCTGAACTATTGAACTGACATTTGTATGTATGCAAGTCGACATGTCACATTTGAGCCGAAATGGAGCTTCTTTCTACATATGTTCAAGTCAACTTAAGGATGACTGTGCTTGTCTATTCTAGAGGAATTTTACAAGTGTAACCACACTTCATAAATATGACTCTAAATTATACATTTAGACAAGATGAAAAATCCCTAAAGACATCAAGAAGAAGTCTTTGACCTATAATAAAAACGCCTTGCTCATGAAACCCATGATGCAAGTACTACAAAATACATTTTATTATCTTTTTCTTCTCCATAAATTCATAATTACAAGTCATTATGAAGACCAAACCTAGTTACATTCTACAACACTCTCGCTTAATTAGGGAGGTATTCATAATGATACTTGGTCACACTCAATCATTTTGAAGATATCTCATAAGAAGAGTCGGAATGGTAACCCATCTGTTTTAGCATCATAGTAACCAACATTGTTTCCACAACAAGGCCTTGACTGTCAGCTCTATCTCTCATCAGATCAGAGCACAATGTTGGTGAGACCAATGACTATAGACACCTTCATCATTGTCTCTCAAGGTACATACCCAGCGAGGTGTTCACTGAGTATGACCTTCTAGGACTATTCTTATCTTAGATTCCTAACCCTCAAAGAATACCAGTCCTCTTGCCTACTCCTCCCTTGGATGCCCTACACATATTCAAAGAATATCGGATGCCAGATGATTACCCAATCCTCCATTTTTTCTTCTCAACTGAAGGTCAGAATGACGTGTCTATATCTTCCTCGCAAATAGGGATGTGTCTAATGAAGATATCTCCTTTCTTCGATGTCATGAATTTCATTGATGTTGAGGAGTCTTCATCTTTGGGATCTCTTCATTAGGGCATAGATCATCCATCACTTTTATACATGAGTCATGTATTCATTTTGTCAAAAAGTGATCCAATAATCTTCTCATCTGGTCTAGCTTCATGTCATGTTGCTCTTCTTTGGACCATATTTCTTTCAAATATCTTTCATCCTACCATATGGTTATCAATTGTGGAAGACATATACCTCCCTGTAGCAGCCCTGCATAAGCTCATCAGATATTATTCAATTATAAAAATCACAAGTTACCTTAGTGATGATCTTTCATCATGACATCTTCCAGTAGGCATCGAAATCCTTTGTATAGATTGACACATCTCTCTAAAGATATGTATTGTCAAGGGTCTCCATCCTTTCTGGACTTCTATCAGAGTCTACATATCTTCTCAGGAGATTTCCTAGTAAAATCTTCTTGATTTCCTTGGATGTTGACTACCTTTTATCGTGGTTACATATCTTGTGTTCTCTTCCTTTCATCACACATTCTATTCCCAAGAGCTTCCAATCAAAGTTCCTTGATTATAGTCAACCACCTCATATTTCATATGAGGACATATTATGTTGATTTCATCTAGTGTGAACCATGCCTTTCGGCAACCTATTATAGGAGGAGATTCCTTTTTCCTTGGATCATGCTTCTCAAGATAGAAGTAGTGATCCATGTTACCTGCAACCATACGGCATGACGTTATATTATTAAACATAACCATACATACCTCATTTATCTTTAGGTCATCTATGCATCTTTCAACAACTTCCTTGATTGAAATGTTGTCAACCCCTTGATCTGCTTCATCTCCTATGTCATCATACCATCATCCATGAATTCCACAAGTTAGAGTTCTTGATGAAACACTTGCTTCCTCTCTACCATTAGAGAATATTGAGGATCTTGCATATCCCCATCTGCCAGATGTTTTCCTTTTTGAATTGATGTATGATGAGCATTGTCCTGAATGACTTCTTCCTTTCCTTCAATGTCCAATGAGGTTCCCGAGATCTATATCCTTCATGTTTGACTACCATGGATTTTGTTTCCTTCTGTCGTTCATGATTCCCATGGTAATGTTACAAGTTCTTGTTTCTAATGCTTCCAAGATGTCGTAATGCCTCTCATTATTTATCATGTTCATATCCATAACAAAAGATTTAGGAGCTTATGATAAGACCCTTTTGTGAAGGAGACCATCTCAGACATAGTAGAGATCTGTTACTCCTCCTTCCCTTGATCTTTTTCTTCGACTTCCTCCATTTTTTTGGTGATATGAGATTTCTTTCCATAATCTTTCCATAGCATTGAATCTTAGCTATATTGTTATGTCTTGATTGAGGACCAAACTTCCCTTTACTTTCTACAAATGTTTGAATGTTATAACCTTCAACACTTTTCCCACAACTTGTCCCTTTTCTATCTTTCATAGATACCACAAGTTGTTAAATGAGGTAAATTTCCTGTCCTATTGACATTTGTTACCTTGCTTATCAGTTGAAACAGAGGTGTTTATCCTTTTTATCAATTCTTCCAGATCTCACAATTGAGATCCTATGAAGATATTCTTTTAACTATATGTAGATCAGGTCTAAGTGATACAACCTTCTTTACTATATTTTCAGAGAATATATCTCATAACATTTCATATATCTCTTTGACGTTTCCTCTCTTGCTACATAGGGATGAGAGGACCTTTGACTGATTTCATAAGAATCCTATGATTCCCTTGATCCTTCTCCATGCATTCAAACAATGCTTGACCTTCAAAGACTTTTCCATAGATATCAATGACTTCTCTTTTGAGGACTATATCTATCCTCCTTTCTCATGCAAGGAATTTTGTTGACCCAACCAGTTTATAGATCTCCTTGAAAACACAAAGTCATTTAACCAAAATTGATTATAAAATGAAAAATACTTACTTGACAAGGGAAGATGAAATCCTTTCCTTGTTCACGTTGAAGATGAACCGATGCTTCCTCCGGATGATCTTCGATTTGATGTGATTTTGTTTCTCTATACATTGTAGATCCTCATTATAGAATTTAATCCTCCTTTCTAGTATAGAATCCTAGGTACTTTTATTTGTAGATCCTTGAGGTGTATTATTGTGGCATTGTTTGCAACATTCTGCATTGAACTAAAATTACTTGTGCCCTTATGCTTAACTGAGATAACATCAAGATTCTTACCAGGATTTCATCGAGATTGTATCACCAAACCGTAGGATCAAGAACATGTGACTATGATGATATTTATGTCCTTTCATTGTTGATAACCTCAACACTGAACCATACTATAATATGTCATCGAAACTCTGTTTATTATCTTTACTATAATCCACTATTGTGCAATGTGATTTAGAATCAAAACTTTGTCCAAGTTCTGTGTATTGTTATCTAGGTTAAACCAATCATTATTTGGCACATGATGGTGACATTTTGTGGTATGTCATCCAATTATAAAAGTATGTATTGCAGAGCCTTCGAACTATTGTATAGAGTGACATTGTAGTCACTGCAATTTTTCCCATCCAAAAATCACAGATGTATAAGTATGTCGAGATTGTGTTCAGGATAGTAGGTAGTACTCCTTGATTGAGATATGAGCTTGTTGACTCATGCAACCAAACTATGCAAGACTGAATATAGCATGATGATTAATCATGTGTATCACTAATAGTCATTTCTTGTAACCATAGATCTGATCCCATGTTGAGACTTGGGTAGGGTAGTGTTTAATTTAAATTCTCTTTCATGATAACCAGTTGTGTAGAATTTTAACTTATTACATTTGTTCCTCATTATTGCAGTGTTCAGTACATCAAATAGTTATCAAAACAATAACATCAATGACACAATAGTTAGGCTCCAAGCCAGGGCTAAAACCCCTCCTCTTGAGGGGAACCCATGCAACTCTCTTCTTATAGATTCTTCACAAGATGAGTACAAAGACCATGACAAAACCTTGACCTAAACTGCCTCTTCTGGACCAAGACATAGTCAGCCTTCTTTCTTGCTCATTCTACACCATGTAGTACTGATAGCTTGAATTCTCCTTAACTCTAAGGATATCTATGTGACTGCTCATCCTCCACTAAACTGAGTCACTTATCCACGATATATCCGAAATTGATCCACTGTTTTTAACACTCGAACTGGCAGAGACATATGATCCATGAGTTATCTCTCCATCCGAAACTGATCCACTGTCCTTTCACTTCCTCTTTGTCCCTTCCTTCACTTGCTGACCCTGTCACATGTACTATCTGAGGCCTCAGTCTTCCTATACCATACCTCTGAAAAATCTCAAAGAAGTTGTATGAGTTCTATGTTCTATGGAAGTGATCCTTTATATAGTGGTACATGCCTACAATTGAGTTGACATGAACTATTGAACCGACATGTCTATGTATGCAAATAGACATGTCAAGTTTGAGAACATATAAACATATATTGGAGTCGAAGGTGTTAACACCCAGGTTGTCCTCTTTGACTCCCAAGAGGATACGGCCGGGGTAACCACTAACCAGGCTTTGGGCTGCA
>APFE031044811.1:151461-177337 GCA_000404065.3 Pinus taeda
TATAGGGAGTTAAGTAGCATAGTTAGTTGTTAGTATGGAAGAAATTCATGAGTGGGGCTAGCTTACCAAGTTCTATTTGCAAATGGATTGAACTTAGGAGTAGTTCAAAATGAAAAGATTTTTGCACAAGAAATGTGGCTTCCCAAGGGTATAAGAATGTAACACATATGATTTCTCATGCTTTGTGCAACTTTGGGGAAAGGGAGTTAGTAATGACTGTTTTACAAATGAGAACCAGGGGAGTTAGTCATGCTTCATGGTGCTGCTCTTCCAGTATAGATTTCAGCAAGCTTGATTTTTGAAAGAGATACCATTTCTGCAACCCCATCTACCTACCCCAACTAACTTCCCTAGCATTTTTTGTTCCTTCTTGTAGGGTGCTCTTGGACTTGCAACCCTTTGAATGCCTTTTCTTTTCATTGGCTTTTGCTTGGATCTCCTATCTAACACAAACCTTATTTCTTCCAAGGCCCCAGATTAGACAGTTGGGAGCCTTTGTTTCTCTACCTAGCTACTTAATCTGCCAAGATTAAACAGTTTGGACAGATATCATTCTCTATACTACAACATAGAAATTGAAAACATGGCATGATCCAGATTAGACTGTTGGACCATCCATCCAAAATTGAATTCTTATGAAAACTGATACAGACACTGTCTTCTTAGGAAAATATGAGATCTTTGCATTTGCCAAAGCAGAGCATATTTGGACCTTTAACATCTAATCATGAAAAATGAAACTATTGGTATAGGTATCCAACAGAAGGTAGAGCTTCTTTCTGCATATGTTGAAGCCGACTTAAGGATGATTGTGCTTGTCTATTCTGTAGGACTTTTACAAGTGTAACCACACTTCATATATATGACCCTGAATTATACATTTATGACAAGATGACAAATCCATAAAGACATCAAGAAGAATTCTTTGACCTGTAATAAAAACTCCCTGCTCATGAAACCCATGATGCAAGTATTATAAAATACATTTTATTACCTTTTTCTTCATAAATTCATAATTATAAGTCATTATGAAGACCGAACCTAGTTAATTCTACAACATCTAGGAGAAGTATTTCTTCTTTGAAGGAGCCATGTCAAACAAAAAAAGGATTTTCTTATGTGAAAAAGAGAGCAACAATGGTAGAGGGACTTGCTTACATAAAAAAGGGAGTCGTATTGACAGGTGGATTTTCTTTCGTGATAGAGGGAGCATCCAAAACTATCACAGGAGGATCTACTTCACTGTCATAGGGAGCACCTAGTCTATTATGAAACCAGCTGAGAAAAGAGAATAAAAGATAGATCAACGACTTAAAAAATAGCCTCTTCGAGGGAGAAACCTCCTTTACATTACATAAATGAACAATTATTGGATGATACAAATGATAAGACCTCCTTGATATATATAAGAGTCTAAGGGGTCACAATATAATCAAAGCCTAGATAACAATAATAATATAAGCTCGCAACAATAACAATAGTGGGCCTCTATGGGGCACAATAATAGCAATACTCTAACAATAACAATAAGGGGAATACACTAGTATTATAGGGACCTAACATGCCCCTCTTCTTCAAAAAATTGTTGTCCTCAACGCTTGAGTAGTTCTAGATGCTTCTATATAAAATTTTCATCCTCCCATGTGGAATATTCAACGGGTAATTTATCCCACTTAATGAGATACTCTAAAATTAATCGATTATGTAGCTGTTGGGTTATGGTTTTCGTGACTGCTTCAGGCTCAAATATGATTTTTCCTTCTTCATAAAGTTATAGCAACACTGTTTGAATTGGGAGCTTGTCACCAATAACCTTCTTTAAGCATGAAACATGGAAAACTAGGTATACTCGGGAAGGTAGAAGCAACTCCAATTTGTATGCCATAGTACCAATCTTTTGCAACACCTTGTAAGGACCATAGTACTTGGGTGATAATTTATAATCCGTCTTGGCTTGCTTGAGGGACATTTGTTCGTATGGTTGTAGCCGTAAAAATACCCAGTCTCCTACATCAAAACTTCTTTCACTGTGATGCTCTTCCTATTTTTTCATTTGACTCGGCTGAAAAGTGAGGTTATCCTTTAAGAGTTGGAGAACTTGTTGTTGATGCTCGATGTGACCTTCCACTGCTTGAACCTTAGAATTTCTCGTGAAGATGATGTGATGAATGGTGGATTATATCCATAAAGTGCCATAAATGGATTCATTTTTGTTGTAGTATGGAAGGAAGTGTTATACCACCATTTAGCTAGAGGTAACCACTTGACCCATTATGTTTCTTTGTCAAATACAAAGCAATGAAGACATCCTTCCAAAATTTTGTTCACTATCTCAGTTTGCCCATAAAGTTGAGGAAGATAAGATGAGCTATGAGTTAATTACGTACCAAGACAAGAAAATAATTTCATCTAAAAATTCCTAGTGAAAATGGGATCTCTCTCACCTACAATAATCTTTCGGTTTCCATGTAACTTTTGAATTGTTTTTGTAAATGCAGTAGCAATTGTACTAGCTTTAAAAGGATGAGATAATGTGCAAAAGTGTGCATACTTAGTCTATCAATTACCACCATGATGAAACTCTTTCCTTCACACTTGGGTAAACCTGTGATAAAATTCATTGAGACCTCCTCCCAACACTGACTTGGAATGGCTAAAGGTTGTAACAGACATGGAGTCTTAATTGTCTCAACTTTATTTTGTTGGCAAACCAAACATTCTGGCACAAACTTTTGAGTATCAGATTTAAGGTCATCCAAAAAATATATTCTTCTTGATCCTGTGGTAAGTTTTTGAAAACCTTGAGTGCCTCCTAAAGGGGAGGTGTGAAATTCCAAAAGAATATTTTGCTTGGGTTAGGAATTATTACAAATATATAAGTGGTTTGTGTACCATAATGAATCATTTTTCTAGCTAAATGTATCAGATGTACTAGTATCTTGTTGCAAATTTGGAATGAGTTTCCACACCTTTTCATTATTTTTCCATTCATCCCTTGCTTCAGTTATACAATTAGGTTGGAAAATAGAAATGGCACAAAACAATGCTTTCACATCCTCATCCTTTCTTGAGAGTGCATCTACAACAACATTTTGCTTCCCTTTTTTGTAGATGATTTCAAAGTCATAACCCAACATATTTGTGACCCATTTTTATTACTCTTCTAAAGATAATATTTGTTCCAAAAAGTATTTCAAACTATCATGATTTTTCTTTCACTTGAAGTGTCTTCCCATCAGGTAAGATCGACATTGCTTTAATGTGTGTATTATTGCCAACATTTCCTTCTCATAAATAGGTTTTCATAAATACTTTCCTTTGATTGGACGACTTTCAAAAGCAATGGGTCTTCCTTCTTGCATTAAAAAAACACAAATTCCATTTTTGGAGGCATCACATTCCACAATAAATATTTTTTGTGAAGTATGGCATAGCTAAGACCGGTGCTTGGCACATTGCCTCTCTAAGATGTTCAATGACCTTAGTTGCTTATGGAGTCCATGAAAATGCATCTTTTTTCAGTAATGTTGTTAGAGGTGTTCTTATTCTCCCATAACTCTTAACAAACTTGTGATAATACCTTGTGAACCCAAGAAATCCAGATTCTAGGGAGGGGATTTTCAATTCCTTAATGGTTTTAATTTTGTTAGGGTTTGCCTTAACACCCTCATGAGATACAATATGACCCAAATATTCCACCTCTTGTACTCAAAATAAACATTTGGAGGTTTTTGCATATAATTGTTTCTCCTCCAATAGTTTGAGCACCCTTTCAATATGTTGAACATGATCCTTCCTAGACTTGTTGTAGATTAGTATATCATCAAAAAATATTAACACAAATTTTCCAAGGAAGGGTTTGAAAATGGAACTCATCAAGCCTTGAAACGTGGAAGGTGCATTAGTAAGGCCAAAAGGCATGACCAAAATTCATAATGACCCTCATGAGTTTTGCATGTTGTTTTCAGAATGTTTTCAATCTTCATTCTAATTTGATGATAACATGAACAAAGATCCAACTTGGTGAAGTAAATTGCTCCATGTAACTCATCCAACAATTCAACAATGATAGGAATGGGAAATTTATCTTTAATAGTGAACTTGTTGAGCTCTCTATAGTTTAGACACATATGTCATGATCCATCCTTCATGTGGCACTAATACTACTAGAGCAAAGAAAGAACTTTGACCAGGTTGAATTATAACAGCCTCTAACATTTCTGCCACCATACGTTCAATTTCACTCTTTTGGGCATAAGGATATCTGTAATGTATGATGTTTGGAGGAACACTTCCTAGAATCAAACGAATAGAATCATCCTGATCACGAATAGGTGGGAGGCCTTTGGGAGTCTTAAATACCTTGGAATGATTGTCCAAGATTTTTTGGAGATCTAGAGAAATAAATGATTTCCATGTTTGAACCTCTAGTGAGCATAATTTTGCAATTACGCCCCATTGTTAGAAGCTTTGTCATGCCATTAGAGATTATTATATTTCTTGGTTTCCCTGCGATACTCCTTAATTCAACTTCATTTCCATCCCAAAAAAAGTTCAAGAATAGTTCTTGAAACTTAAAAATTATTGTCCTCAAATATTGTAACCATTGGACTCTTAGTACAACATCAACACCACCCATTGGAATAGAAAGCATTGGACTATTCAATACATATTCTCCCATGGTTAGCTTGATATTATGGCACTCTCAAGAGAAATTTATAGTTCCTCCATTTGCAACCATCAATTGACACTCTGGTGTTGGATATAGTAAGAAATTCAATTCCTTAGCTATCTTACAATGAATAAAATTATGGGTACTACCCAAATCAATGAGAACTATTACATTTTTCTTCTCGATATATCCTTCTATCTTGAGATTTGAGGAGTGGTAATTATTTCCAATGCATTAAATATATGGTCGAATTCATTTCTTCTTTCTCTGGGGTTGGTTCTTAATATATATCCTCCTCTTTTGATGTTTCTTCATCCTTTTCTTCCTCCTCTTCATAATCTATGTAGAATAATTTATTCTCAGCACACTTATGATCTTTAGTGTATTTGTTATCACAACTGTAATAAAACCATTTTTATCTTTTTTCCTCCAATTGTTGTGGTGTCAACCTTGTAGGCTGTGGAAGACTAGGAGCAATAACACTTCCATCTTTATAGTTGTAAGTGGTAGACTTCCTTGTTGCCATAATTTTGTTTTCAAATTTTCTTGCCTCCCTGAATGCCTTCTCCAATGAATCAGGTTCCCAAAGGTGAACCTCATGTTGGATGTTATCTTTTAAAGCTCCTATGAAGACGTCAATCATATGCTCCTCTGGAATATCGGTTACCCTAATATTCAATTTTTGGAAGTCTTCAATGTGCTCCACCATTGAACTCTTTTGTTTGAGATTTATCATTTTTCTAAAAAAGGTGTTTCTCTTTGTATCTTCATAATGTATTATCATTTCCTCCATAAACATTGACCAGGTGACAAGTGATTTACAAGAACAAAGTCATCTATCCCATACAAATTGATTGGGTTCTAAATATAAAGATGCAATACATACCTTTTGTGAAGGTTGCACATCATGTAGATCAAAATATTGCTCCATTTCTAGTATCCATGTTACTAGATCATTGCCATCAAAATTCCTCATATTTATCTTTGGAATGTGGTGGTTCTTAAACCCCACATTGGAGTCTCTAAAATCATAATTCATATTCATTTTGTCCTCTTCATGATTTTCATGGATTACCTTGTCACCATCAGGAAGTCTTTCTTGCAACAACTTTGTCAACCCTTCCAACTTGACATTCATCATATCCATGTCTACTTTAAAAACCTACATGTTTCCTTTTATACCATCCATGTCCCCTTTTAATCCATCCATGTCATCTTTGGTTGCTCTTTGTGAGAGCAAAATTTATTGCACTTGGTCCTGTAATTTTGATATATCATGTTGCAATTCTTCCTCTTCATACGTCATAGTAGAGCTTTCTAAGGGCTTAATGGGTGTAGAATCCTTTTGTTTGGGATGAATTTTAGAACCAAATATTGATATATATGTTTCAATATTCCCTTTGAATTACTTCAAACTAATTTTTGAAACAAAAGTTAAGCAAAATTAAAAAATACACAAATTTTTCTTGCTTTTTAGGAGCTCGATATTGCAGTTGTTGTATCTCCGTACTTTCGGATCTCCAACATCTGAAATTTTGTCTCGTGGTAGCCCTCTGAGTCTTCTTTCCAATGCCACAATTTAGACCGAGATTGGATTCTTCAATAGGGATTTATGCTCAATCTCCCACGATGACTTGATTATTGACTGGTTCAGTAAAGAAAACATGTACGAAGTGCCACATGTCATTGTTTTAACCTTCGGCCCTGAAAAATGATACACAAAATACTACAGTCCATGCACTTTCAGCCACATTTTGCAAAATTCAAATCTAATGCTCAAAGAGAGATTTATGATGATTTCCCCATGTCATATGTTTGAGATTGAATTCTGGAGCCAACAAAAGCCCTAACTTTCTCAGATCATATCTCCAAAAATGTAGTGAAAAAAGATCTGAAATTTGTACACGAAGTTCACTAATATTTCATCTCTACGTGGTTGCAATTTTAGCTTCTAAATCCTCATAGAAAAAGAGTTATAGCGAAAATTCTAAGATGTCGTGTTTGAAGAAGTGAAACCCTAAAATCCAAAGCTCTAATATCAAATGTTATGCAACAAGCTCACAAAATATAAAAAAAGATAAATCAACGACTTAAAAAATAGCTTCTTCGAGGGGCCAACATCATTTACATTACATAAATGAACAATTTTTGGATGATACAAATGATAAGACCTTGCTATATATATAGAAGTCTAAGGGGTCACAATATAATCAGAGCCATAACATAACAATAACAATGTAAAGGCACAACAATAACAATAGTGAGCTTCTATGGTACACAAAAATAACAATAGGGGACTACACTAACAATAACAATAAGGGGAATACATTAGTATTATAGGGACCTAACACAGTGAGGGTGACCAAAAAGTAGTTGTGGTGATGGATCCAGTGAAGGAAGCTAGCTATTATATAGTTAAGCCAAGGCATCATGTGTTGAGGTACCTGCATGGTACAATTGGATATGGTTTGAGATATTCCTAAAGTGGTGAAGGATATTGTAGGGATATACTAATTCGGATTGGGGTGGGCGTGCAGAGGACAGAAAGAGCACCTCAGGGTGTTCCTTTAGCTTGGGATCGACTATGATTTCTTGGTTTAGTAGGAAGCAGACTTATGTCACACTCAGTACAACAGAGACAAAGTATATCGCAACCAATGTTTCAATTCCTGGAGAAGTGTGACTTCAAAAGCTTTTTGTTGGACTCTTCTGTCAAGTAACTTCATTTAAGACATGTTGTAAAGGGAATCAATGAAACTCCAATATATATCCACAAACAAGCAGATTGCAGACATTCTCACCAAGCCTCTGTCTAGTGAAGTTTGTATACTTCAGAGATAAGCTTGGCATGATGCTAAATATATCTCTCATTGAGAGGGAGTGTTGATGTCTTTGCAAGATCATGCAAACCATCTCCTAAGAAGCCAGAAGGACTTGGCTAGGTCATGTTGATTTGACCAGGGGAGTTGGATACGTTCACTTCAGTAGCTATGAAGGATTTTGGTTGGGTCATGCTAATTTGACTAGGAGTGAATGGCCTAGGGCAATTGCAGGATTGGATAAATCTCCTAAGAAACTAGAAGGACTTCGTTGAGTCATGTTGATTTGACTAGAGGTGACAATGCAATTCACCTAAGAATCCATAAAGGACTTTGGTTGGGCCATGCTGATTTAGCCAAGGGTGAATGGTCTAGGGGTAGATCCTCTCATGAGAAGCCATGAAGGACTTTGGCTAGGTCATGTTGATTTGACCAGAGTAGATTGATATATTTATTTGAGAATCCATAAAAGACTTTGGTCGAGCCATGCTGATTTGGCTAAGGGTAAATGACCCAAGATACTCACATTGTCTACTCTAGGATGGAGTGATCTATAGACATGCATGTGAGGAAGACATTATATCAACATAGCAAGCTCATATTTTTTTCTTAAGGAAGGAGAAATTTCTACTAAGGGAAAATTTGTTTGCAGGTAAGGAGAATACGTCCCTTGCTAAGAGGGAGTGTTGATTTTTTGTGGTATCGAGAGGTGTTTATGCATTCTTAAATTGCCCTAGAAGAATTATGAAAAAAGAATCAAAATAAATTTATTTTTGGAGCATCGCATAGGTTCAAGAAGTCAAGTCGGCCTAGTTTATGAAAGGGAGTGTCCCTTGGGATAATTTACCCCCATTCGACTAGTATATATAGATGATGTGACATCTCATTTTCTCCACCAAGCAAGAAGAAGTCTATTTTGGAGATCATTTTTCTTTCTTTTATCTCTCTCTCTCTTGGCCACATGTGTGAGGAAGTTGTTTTGGGCCAACTTGACCAGACCTTGACCAAGCTCTTTGAGTGAGTATTGACCACAAATTTCTGACCAAAGGAGTGTTACACATGCAGACTATTGACCACAGATTTAATTGTAGTTTTACCAACCAAAGGCCACACATGCAGTTTTGACTGCAAGTCCGAGTTTGACTAGGCTAGTTTGACAATGGATTTTGGGAAGTTTGAACAATGTTGACTTTTGACTATTTTGGACAATTTGACCAACCTTGACTTGTTGGAGTTTGACCATATTTGTCTGGTATTTTGACTTGGGTATTGGCACATATTTCTAGACAAATTATTGATTTGTAAACCTTGCTGAAGAATAATTTCTCCTAAGAAAAGTTGTTGGGTTTTCTCCCAAGTTTGTGTTTCCTAGGGTAAAAATATTGTCTTTATTGTGCATGATTGTCTCTTTATGATCTTTATTGTTTTTATTGCATTTATTGTTGATACTTTATGAGTGTAATTTCTCAATGATGTCAATGGCATGAAATAAATTGTTTGAAGATCATTAAGTAGTAATTATTAGATCAAAAGATTGGTTTCTATTGTGCATCTTGTAGAAAATTCAACATCAATTACCTTGGTAATTGCAATGTTAGTCTGTCTTAAATTTCATAGAGATTTCTCAAGTATCCAAAAGGAAAAAAAGAATTCGAGAAGTTTCTTTTAATTCTTTGTTAAAATCTTAAAAATTACAAAAATATGCAAAATGAATGAACAATAGATGCATACAAAGAGTAAGTTTGAACCTGTATACATGTGAAGGTACGTCACTGCATGAGCAACATCGATTGCAATATCCAGTCTTGTAGCCAAGTCCAATACAATTCCATGTATACCTGCATATTTAAATTTCGTGTATTACCTTTCTCAAACTCGAATTTTTCATTGTAAATATACTCTCCATGTTCTCAAATCTATATTTCCTTATTGTACACAGAGTATGTTTGGTCTAGTTGATAAAAAGATTTATGTTTAGTCGAGCTGTTAGAAAGCCTGCTTGCTTTGAGGAATTGGCTACTTTTATTACCATTGAATCACTACAGGGTACCAGTCCTCCAGAAAAACATTAGCTTCCACCAACTTGAATTTTTCATTGTAAATATACTCTCCAGGTTCTCAAATCTATATTTCCTTATTGTAGACAGAGTATGTTTGGTCTAGTTGATAAAAAAAATTATGTTTAGTCGAGCTGTTAGAAAGCCTGCTTGCTTTGAGGAGTTGGCTACTTTTATTACCATTGAATCATTACAGGGTACCAGTCCTCCAGAAAAACATCTGTTTTGAGGATACCACTCAATTTCCAAATTATAATCTGGTTTAATTTGTTCATCAGACTCATGAATGCCAAACATTCATGTTACAACATTTGGTGCTTATGTTTAACTTCTTGTAGATATTAATGCTTGTCCAAAAGAATGAAAATAAAATTTACTTACAGTCTAAGTGCTCCCGAAGAGTTCCATTGGGCACATATTCTACAACAAGTATTCGTTCTTGTCCATCTTCAAAGTAGCCTAGGAATCTGACCAGATTGAGGTGCTCAACACTCGACAATGTTCGAATCTCACTTTGGAATTCAACAGACAGATGTTTGTCATGGATATTCTGCCACCAAGTTGTGTATATCATCAGACATTTTCCATTCCATCAAGCAACAAGCTCCACTAAAAAGGCCTTATTGAATTGCTAAGCTAAAAATCCAGCAATAGTGCATCAGAACAATCACCTGCCACATTTTTATTGGAATTTACCTTTAATGTTGCCTTAGAGTATAGTAGAAGTATCAAATTCTCTGCATTGGCATTGAATTAACACACAACCAGTTTTTAACTAGCCCTCGCATTAGAGATGTTACAAGCTTTTATACCTTTTTTGCACGCTTAATTGCAACCACACTTCCATCCTCGAGCTTCCCTTTATAAACTATCCCAAAATCTCCTTCTCCGATCTGGTTATAAGGACTGAAGTTTCTTGTGGCTTTTCTGAGCCCAGCCATGGTAAAGGTCATTGTTACAGGTTTGCTATTTGCGTTGAAGGTATTACCATAGACGCTACTCTTGTATGAAACTACACTTGGGGATCCGCTTCGATCTGTGGCTGTGGATGTTACTGCAATCATATTTGTGAAGCAAAAAGATGGAATGAAGAAAAGGCAAATTCATCAATATGTTTTAAATCAGAGCGATTGTATACAAAAGCAACATAAGAAGCAGGTAAATTTTGAAAATAACATCAAACAATGACAGTATTCGACTGTACAAAACTAAGAGCTTGTGGACTGCAAAGAAGGTTGACAAAAACAGATGGAAAGATGGGGGCGACATGGTACTCTCAGCTCCCAACAAAACTGAGGTCTGAGATCTTCGTTCTCCATAGTAGGTTTTAGCTAGGCCTCTGGCATTTGGAGCAAGGGATCAAACTTTCAGAGGCAATGCCTCTCATGCCACTTGAAAATAATTCACCATTTGCAAGAGAGCATTGCCTTCCTTGAAAACCACCATTTTCATAATTCGGCATCTGCACCTGTCTGTCGGATCACAAAACTCTGTGGTCGGTTCTCCTCTGAAAGGAGAAATGTTTAAAAACATTCAACGACGGGGTAAGTGGCTTTTGAAATAAACAAAAAAAACCAGAATACCAATGGCAGTGTTTCCTTACAATTTAAATGTCTCTGCATGGGACTACTTAGTGGTTGCCATAATGAGATGTTTTCACTGGACATTTTTGGTTATTGTGGTAAGGCTCAATGAGTAAGCTCTTTTACCCTTGTGATAAGGTTCTAGCTAAATCATACTCTTAGTGTTATAGTGGCAGTCCCTAGGCTTGATATTGGGCTTCCCAAATTACTCCAACAATTACGGATTCACCACAGTGAAAACAATAAATAAATAAAATATTAAGAGTAAACAAGCAGGGAATAAATTGAGAGCTTGATGTCTTTTGACAGGCCAGAAATTTGCAGAGTGCCCATGCTCTTGCTCTTGTTAAATCATACTCTTAGTGTTATGGTGGCAACCCCCAGGATTGATATTGAGGTTTTGCAAATTACCCCAGAGTCACAGATTCACCATGGTAAAAACAATAAATAAATAAAATATTAAAAGTAAACAAGCCCGCAATAAATTGAGAGCTTGATTTGACATGCCAGAAATTTGCAGAGAGTGCCCACTCGGTAAGTTCAGCTTTATCTTATTAATTTTTGCAAAAAATATTTGAAGCTCTACCAAGAAAGGCAACATAACCTAGGTAAGGGATTGTAGTTTCAAAATGCACCTTCCTAACCATTGGAGCAAATCAATTTGCTCTAAATCAAAGCAAATTGCAAAAGTTTTACTTACTTGATATCTCTTTGTACTGATAACCATCTTCTTTTTCCTTAACAAACGGAGAAAGACATGTTCCAAAGGCAGCCACAAATCTTCTGGCTGCAGATGAAAGTTTCCTCACCACCCCATCAGCCAGAATTGGGTCTGTGGATGATGGTGAAAAAACATATAAGTCGGTATTGGTGCTAGAAATGCTCATGTTAGTCTCATTCCTGGAAGGAGCTCTTTTGGGTGTGTCCATTTTTCTTACAGTTGAATTGGTCAGGAAACGCTTTACGTACCTGCGGATTTCTTGGGAATTCATCCTAAATATTTAACAGAGGAACTTGTAAAAGAACTCAGAAATGGTGTGGAATATTTTGCAGGGAAAGGCCAGCCTGTAGTACATTAAGATGGGCACTTCTAAGTCTCAAACCCGGTATATTGTGCTATCCTGGTACTAATGGCTGAGACTGAAGGGTGGATCATGGCCGAGTCAATGGGGACTCAGTCCCCCATATTGATGGTAATTCGCATGCGTGCTGGTCACTGTCAAGCCTAGTTAGATTCACGTCATTGTATTTATTTATTTGATTTATTTGAGGGATTCAACTTTGCACCAGTTAAATGCTAGGCCTTCGGCATTGAACTTACATCTGACCAAAAGGTGAGAATAAGAGCTGGACACTCTACCATTGAGGGAGGAATTCTCTGTAGATGACAGATCTCTGGTTATGTGTTAACTTCCTCAATGTTTTGGAATTTCCCCTTCCAGTATCCAATGTGGTTGTACCCCGAGAGGGTTTAAATTCCCGAGGGTTTTGATTGCTCTTTGGATTTCATCACGTGAGGGTCTATATAGGTTTACAAGGTGGAGGTAAAGTTAGTAAAGATAATGTACAAAAGTTAGATCACTGTTTTAGTTTGACTTGTTTTTGAGGTTGTAATTTTATTTTTTTAAGTTTAGACGACAGAATTATGACGTAAAGAGTTTAGTTTTAAATTTGATTGGGGTAAATTGACAGGATAAAATAAAATTTGTTTTTAATGATATTGAAATTAAAATAAATTTATTTATTGTTGTTGATGTTGAAGCTGAATTAAGATTGAAACTATAAGGTTATAATGTTTTTGCTTTTAATGGTTGAAGTGAATATAAATTTATATTAGGATGTTTTTAGGTGGAACGAAGATGAAAATGCTAGGGTTGTTATAGGCAACACATCTTTTTATGTCATCATTAAGTTTCAGCTTGTCTTTGAGGCTCTTGACGATCATGTCTTTGGACAACGATTGTACTAGTGTGAGTTGGTCACGAAGACTATGCTAACTGTGGGGAAGGTATTAAAGGTAGAAGATAATGTGAGTCACTCTTATCTTGTGGAGCTTCAAAGGCTAGGATCCACACTTTTGACCCAACACTTGAACAAAGTCTTTGAGGTAAGCAAATCCACTAAAAAATTCCATAGATCTAGAGATATTTTTGCGGATCTCCAATTAAACATTGAAGAATATATTTATTGCCACTTTGGATCTATGATTTTTTGTTTGGAGTCTTGCAGATTTGGCATATGATAGGGAAGGAGGATTTGTGGAGGTTTTTATTCATGCTTTTCAAGTTCTGGAACCGGATTGCTACACTGCACAACTGAATGATGGTTTGGGCCGAAGGTTTTTGCTCTAGATCAAGTCTAGATCTTAGATCTGGAATAATCATTTTTTTGCTTAGAGGCATGTATCACAAGTACAAATCTGAATTGGGAGAAGTGTTATCATTTTTTTGTGAAATCCCTAAATGGGAAACTGCTCCTCTTAAGGGTTCGCTCATCAGATCCAGTGAAAGATTTGAAAGAGAAGGTCCAAAATAATTCAGGTATACCATCTGATCTACATAATTCGATTAATGAAGGCAAATCGCTTCAAGACATCAGCTAATTCAAAGTTTGCAAGATTGATTGTAACTACATTATTATAATAAATTTTAGGTTGCGAGGTGGTGCTCTAGGAATGAGTAACCCTGTTGGACCAGCATCATCTGCTAGAACTCTTAAAGGTCCATCCTTGTTTAAAGATGTCTTGAAAGGGAAAGTTTTCATGCCAGATGGACAATCCTCAAATCTATCAATCCCAAGTCTTTGTATCATTGAGCAGATGGAAAAGGTTCTAGATGTGTCTATAAATTTGCTAGAGGTAAGTGGTCTTTTCATAGCCCTCCAAGCCAAAGATCTTATTGCAAATTTAATGGCTTCTAGCCTAAGTCAAAAGATCTACAGCAGTGGGTATTCACCAATTGGACCAACAAATGTGATATTTACTTTTGCTCGAAGGGGTTTTTGTGGTACAATTTGATAATCAAGAAGATTTTGATTTTTCTTTACATGAGGGACCATGGTTCTGAGGTAGGGAGGGTCTCTTTGCAACCCCATGGTTTCTGGATTTTGATGCTACAACAATGGTTGTTATGAAGATGTTGGTATGTGTGAGATTACACAATCTACCTCTCCCTTTCTGGCACCACCAAGTTTTAGAAGGTATTGATACCACTTTGTGGAGGTTTTTGAAAATGGATCAAGAAATAATTGAAAAGGTATTTTTCCTTTTTTCAGGATCTATGTAGAGATAAACCTTAGCAAAGGTCTACAAGATTGCATTGATCTGGCTCATAACGATTTTAAGTGGACCCAAATATTAGATTTTGAAAATACAACTTTAAGGAATCAGATGTGTCTTCAGACAATGCATCTACAAAATACTTGTCCACAAGCAAAAAAAGGACAAAGAAGAGATTCCAAAAGACAAAAGGGTCGGTAATTCCCGGATCTACATCTTTCATAATACGAAGATGAAGAAATGGACGAGAATCATCAAAAAATAGAGGAACATAAACAACAAGGCTCTCAAATGGAAAAGGGTGAAAAGAAGCAGAATGAATATGAAATTCACGCTGAGAAAGGCAATGATTTAACAGTGATCTGCATTCCAGAAAAGAAGCAAAGGGAAATATTCAATAATCAAGGTTTTATAGTGGTATCCAATAGGTTTGATCTTGGGCCTCACCCAAATTACTCCAACAAGTTACAAATTCACCATGTGTTGAAACTTCGAAAATCTCAACCTCAACATCGGGGAAAACCACCTGGTTAGGAACTTAGAGAAGCTCATTTTCTGTTTGGAATGGTGGCTTCGACTAGGATTATGGGATTAGTTTCCCTTAAACAGATATAAAAAAAATGAATGAAAGGTATATAAGTGTGAAGCTAATGAATGTAGATAAAACAAATAAATAAATATAATTAAAGGCCTTGTAATATCTATCACGGGATAATGTATCTTCTATATATGTGACTTAAGAAAGATTTCACTTATAACATGATAAGGTAGGTCATCAAATCATTTATGAAGATAAAACGAATAATGATAACTAATTTAATTAAATTAGTTGATGAAAATCACTGCACATATAAGATATTATTGTTCATCTATATACTTTAAAAGATTTCAATTAAAACTCATCAATAGTGATAATTGTTCAATCGCATGTAAATAACATATATGACAAACTTGAAATAAAATAGTAATTCAACTCATAAACATAGCATCAGCATATAGATAGTAGTACATGATACACATTGATTCAGCTCATAAGCAAAATTGGAGTGGTTTTTCTTTCTATTGAGATTTATTTTCAGCTACAATGGTGCAAACAAAAAGTTTTCTTACAAAAGTTCAGAACCCCTTCTTCATAACAATGAAGGGGATTTATAGTTTGAAATCAAAATTCAAATATAGAAAAGTTCCATAAAATGCTGGGGTGGTTTAAACAAACCACACCTAAAATAAAATACAAGATAATATAGCTTGTTGTTGTAACAACTCGATCATGACTGGGAAGAAGATTGATCTTCCATTCACTGTCGAAACTCGCATCTGTCTGTCATTGACTTCAATTTAGGTGGATGGTGAGCATTAATGTGCATTCGTGCAGTGAATATCACATTGTTGAGTGTTGAAAGAAGATGACTAGTTGTATTTGAAAGACACTTTAGCATGAGCCACTCACTATGGGGTTTGATTAGGAAATGCCAATGGAATTCCATGTCAATCTTTGATAGATCCTTTATTCCCTCAACCTTCTTCTTTGATGATTCTTGCCAAGTATTTGTTAACAATTTTACATATGGTAAGGTATCTTTAAGGCAGTCTGAAATCAGGTTACCCTATAGTAGGTTGTCGCTGATAGATTCCATAATATTATTTGATATTTCCCTGGCACTAAAGATCACAATCTCTGCATGTTTGAGCCTTATTTCCCAATCTTGGAAAACAATGTCTTTTTGAGATTCTTCAATTTTGGGGAGATCAGTTGATCAACCTTTTGAACTATCCTGCCAGTCAATGAAATCAAAAATATTTTCCTTCACCTCTTTACAGTATGTCCTCAGATTGGACAGTTGATTAACAAGTGAATCGCTTGATTGGCACAGGTCTTAGATGATGGCCAACTTTTGAAAAAATACAACCTGTTGTTGAGCAAGGAGGTTGTTTATCTCTCCGACTTCTTTCCTAAACTTTTTTATCTCTTAATTGGCTTTCAGTTGCTCAATCTTGTGTTTCAGCTTCTGTATTTTAGAATCCCGACTTTTCATATCAGATTCATATTGAATCTTTAGGCCATCAAAACTAGTTTGCAATTGTGCAAGTTGAGATTTCCATTGCTGAGCAACTCCTTGTTTTTTACTCTCCAAACCTTGCTCAAGCTGCCTGGTCTACTCATCCTTCTCCCTTAGGATTTGTTGTACCTCAAAGGCTTTGTCAATTGTTGCATTGGCATAAGCTCATGTATACTGTGATAGCGTTCCTAAATCTTCAGCAAGGGTGACTTGAGCATCCTTCCAAAGTACTTGAAAGGAGGCATTGCTAGGGACTAAAGTTTGGCTTTGTTTAGTTCTTCTCCTCTTCCTCTACCTATTGACCATTGCCTTATGCTTCGAATTGTAAAATACATCAAGAGGAGGAATATCCTCTACCTTCAAAAAATCCTCAGAGGTCAGAAATACTAGGATAATCTTTGAATCATCAGTGGCCATAGGTTCCTTGGAAACCTCAACTGTGAACAAGGTAGTCTCTGTGACTTTAGGAGTCTGTGTGATATTCAACTGGAATGGAGTTTGCAGTTTTTTAGGGTTAGATTCTTTGGTAAGCTACTCCCAAATCACTTCCAGATTCTTATCTGTTAGAAATTCCTCTGCCTGTGAATAAGAAGTCTCTATCTCTTTTATATAAGCTACATTTGATACATGTGTTGTACTTACTCCTTTGTGTAGAAATTCCCACCTATAGATCACCTGGTAATGCAATATACTAAAGCAAAACACTTGATCTATTCCACAAACAATTTAGCAGAAGCTTAATCAAACATGTGCAACATCAATAGGAACACATATAACTGATAAGAAGAAATCAATCACACAACACAAAAGATATAACCCGGGGAAAGCCTCAACCTAAAACCCCAACTCTGTATTATCATACAAGTGGAAATATAGCCAATATTACAAAAAGAATCAGCTCAAAAGCTATCCTTCTCTCTCTGCAATACCTATGTTGCTCATATATAGTCAAAGACCTCTATCTAACCTCTAGTCTACCCTCCAAGCGTCTTATTTCTTTGCACAATTCTAATTGGGGTCCAGTGCAACCACTTGTGTGAATTGGCCTCTTCACACACTCACTAACCTCTGATCCAAATACACAGTCCTAAAGGAGATAAATCCTCATCACGGATGAGCTTCCTTTATAGGAAAAATATTCATCCAACTGATAGTACACTATCCCTTCTCTAATCTCAACTGGGTCTCTTTCTGAACTGACATGCATGAGTTATTCATCAGAGAATCTTTAATTATCTGAAGTGTAGTAGTTATATGCAAGCAAGCATTAACTAATTGAACTTACATTAATTTAAACAAAGTGTTTAAATCAATCTAACTAGACATGACTCAGTTAACTAAGCCAACTAATTACAACTGAAATTAGAACTCATCCTTATCTCTTTAATTGATGGATAAATTCCTCAATTAATAGAGAAATTGTTGCATGTCCTCACATAGACTTCATGTTTGATTTTTCACAACTAATTAACTCATGGTGAATTAGTTGATTTATTTTCAAATAGCTGTTAAGTTCAAATTTGAATTTTACTTCCTATGTTTAGTCCAGGGACTGACTAAAATAGGAATCCATCCTGAATGACTAAAAATAGAAATTCTCTTTTTAACACTTCCTTTCTTCATTCCCTATTTCCCAATCTAGCATTCATACCCAAACTGCTATTTTTAGCACTTCTATTTTTAGCATTTCTTGTTTCCATTTTCAACACTCCCTCTCAACAAGAAAGGCTTCAACTTGAACCCGATCTTGTACCTCTGGAATGTTTTGCATGCAACACATCTACCAAGTGTGGTTGCTCCAGCAACTCTTAGAACAAAAAAACTCCCAACTGACCTCTCTGTTGGGCTAGAAACATACTTTGATGTTGAAGCTCTACCTACTGCTAATAAGTTCTCCCTCTTTTACCTCTGAGCTGCTGCAACAGTCCATGCATCTTGCACCATTGCACACCTCTCTGTGCCATCCTACACTAATGCAACACTCTTGTGCCTTTTGCATCGCTGCAGCCTAGTAGCTCTACATAGTCCTCAGACTCCTGCACTGTAGCTCTCTTTGCTGCTCCATCCGCATTTTTCTCTACCCAATCAGTTAGTTCTGCTACTCCTCATCGAAGCTCCTATAGCAAAGTCAAATCAAAGAGGTTGGTTACCCCAAGGATCCTGCCCCTCCTCCTTGGGACGACCACTCCACATCGCCCCACCTCCTACCTAGAGGTATCGATGTATGTGATCCCTCTGCCCACCTAGCTCGAATTTCCCCCCTACTAGAGGTCTCTGCATGAGTAGATGTCTCTACTCGATCTCCACTCAGCTTCCCCTGTTGTGGCTGCTTCACAACCTCCTGAAGTTATTGCACCAATCGTGGCTCCTCCACAATCGTCTGAGACTTCTTCTGGTGCTGCATGTTGACAGGTAATATACTCTCCCTCTTAACCACCAAGTCTCCATCAGTTGCCTTGCTACTCAAGGCTTTGCATTCATCTTGAACCTCAAGAGCATACAGGTTCTTGACCCATGAACCGATCTGCTTCACTTATCTAGTGATGATGTGTCTAAGGAAACCTTTCCCTTACAGAAGACTACATCATAGCCTCTGTCTTCTAGCATCACGATTGATGCCAAGTTTCTCTTCAGTCCTGGTACATACTTGACTTAGGTCAAGTTAAGGCAAGCTCCATGCTCCCTCTGAAAAATAACTGTGCCTACACCTAAGACACTATACTTTTCATCATTACCCATCGCTATGAGTATTTGGAGATCTTTCTCCTCCAAAGTACTGAACAAACTCTTGTTGCCGGTCATGTGGAAAGAATCTCCACTGTCAAGAAACCAACCACTTCCTACCATGGATAAAACCATGCATGCGAAGAGTGTGAAATTCAACTCGAATTGTGAAGTAAGTGCCTCACCTTCTGATCCTTCCCCAGATCCCTTCTTGGATTTCCTCTATGGACAATTTGTAGCAAAATGGCCCACCTCATGACAACAAAAGCATCACACTTTCAATTTGTCAAACTTCTTCCCACCATGGGAAGTACTAGATTCAGAATGAGAAACCTTCTCCTTCCCCTTCTTCGCCTTACTCACTAAGGCATAGTTTTCTTCATCCTCCATGGATGAAGAACCATCTACGGTGATTCTTCTTATCTCCTCCTGCATCAAATCCAACAAAAGTCGTTCCCAATCTAGAATTTTCTCTCTTCCATTAACCAAGTCCTAGTAGCTATGCCAGCTCTTAGGAAGACCGAGGAGCACAAGACTCACCATGTCATCATCAGCTGTCATGATCCCTACACTTCCAAACTCATCCCTGCATGTGGTGAGCTTGTTCAGATACGTAGAGATCATGTCGCCCTTTTCACACTTGATCTTTCGAAGCTTGTCTTTCAGTGCCAGCTTCCTCTAATCATAGCTATTCTGATGTAGATCTTTCAATGTTTTCCACATTGAAAACAATGTCTTTGTCCCATGGAGACTCAAGACTTTGTGATCTCGAACTCCCTCTAGAAGGATTCTCCTTGTTCTAGCCACACATTTCTTCCATTTAGCCAATTTAGCAGCACCAATTGACTTGAGGACTTCTTGATCAATGAATTCCTTTAGACCATTATCCTTTAGTACTACTTCCATGCAATCCTTCCAGGCTATATAATTTGAACTGCCATCAAGGGCATATTCGAGTCTCAAACCATAGAACGCCATAGGTGAAACAGAGATGTGATAAGAACTCAATTTATATATTCAGGAATCACAAACTTCAAACTTCTCCCTTCTTATATATTGGTCTTCCTTGATCACCTGTGCTCCGATACCATGTAGAAATCCCACCTATAGATCACCTGGTAATGCAATATACTAAAGCAAAACACTTGATCTACTTCTACAAACAATTTAGCGGAAGCTTAATTGAACATGAGCAACATCAATAAGAACACATATAATTGATAAGAAGGAATCAATCACACGTAACATAGAAGATATAACCCAGGGAAAGCCTCAACCTAAAACCCCAACTCCGTATTATCATACAAGTGGAAATATATCCAGTACTACAAAAAAAATCAGCTCAAAAGCTATCATGCTCTATCTGCAATACCTTTTCTACTCATAGATAGTCAAAGGCCTCTATCTAACCTCTGGTATACCCTCCAAGCATCCTATTTCTTTGCGCAATTCTGATTGGGGTCTAGTGCAGCCACTTGTGTGAATTGACCTCTTCACACACTCACTAATCTCTGATCCAACTATGTAGTCGTGAAGGAGATAATCGTCATCATGGATGAGCTTCCTTTGTAGGGAAAATATTCATCCAACTGATAGTACACTGTCCCTTCTCTAATCTCAACTGGGTCTCTGTCTGAACTGACATGCATGATTTATTCATGAGAGAATCTTCAGTTATCTGAAGTGCAACAGTTATATGCAAGCATGCATTAACTAACTGAACTTACATTAATTTAAACAAAGTGTTTAAATCAATCTAACTAGAATTGACCCAGTTAACTAAGCCAACTAATTACAACTCAAATTAGAACTCATCCTTATCTCTTTAACTTATGGATAAATTCCTCAATTAATAGAGAAATTGTTGCATGTCCTCACATAGACTTCATGTTTGATTTTACAAAACTAATTAACTCATGGTGAATTAATTAATTTATTTTCAAACAGTTGTTAAGTTCAAATTCGAATTTTACTTCCTATGTTTAGTCTAGGGACTGACTAAAATAGGAATCCATCCTGAACTTCTATTTTTAGCATTTCTTGTTGCCATTTTCAACACTCTATCCTGCTTTGTGCTTTGTCGATTAAGTTTTAACAAATCTGTGGGTGAGTGGGATATCCTTTTAGTCTTGTATTGATTGAACTAAATCAATTCTTCGAGACTCAACTGTGTTGTTGCCTCTTTCTCAACCTTTGCATAGTCGGAGGCTAACTCAAACAAATCATCAAACTTATCAGGTTCATTTGTGAACTGCCTAAGTTTTTCTTGAGTTGTAACATTATTGGCAGTATCATTTGGGTCATATTGTTGATTAGGAATGGTTGGAAAGTTCATACACTAGATTTCCTCAATTTCCTTACTAGCATGCTTGAAATTCTCAAGGGAATAGACACCATAATGAAGGGGAAAATTAGGCCACATTGTCTTTTTGTTTTCTTTCATCACCTTATATAGGCCATTCCCCATAGTTTGATAAGCTATTTACTGAGCTAGGAGCTTGTCGCGAACATATAGGGGAAACACATGTAGGTGTGAAAGACTGTCAAAAACTCGAATATAGGTAAAGGAATCCTCTCCAAAACATTTGCCAATTGATAAGAGGTCATTATTAGGTTCAGGTGAGATTCTAGGGGCTTTCTCGTTAAAGACAAGCTAGTGGATTGATAGCATAACACCATGGCAAATTTTGTAGAAATGTGGGTGGTATTTTGACTCCCAGATAATACTATGATAGATATGGATAGGCATAGGGTCCTATATGTTCCATTTCCATCCCATGGATGGGAAATCAGAAGTGAAGAAAATAGAATCCATTATGTAAGCACTCATGTAAAAGGGGGGAACAATATTCTCAAAAAAATGTGTTTCTTCCTATATTCTAAGATTTGGGCACCTATGTTATTAGACAGAATGGTTCCCCAGTCCATAACATAGCTATCGGAGGCATCATCAATTAGGGGTACCCATTGGTCTGTAAACTTCTGGGTTTTAGCGTAACCAAATATTCTACATATCATGATAGCAAAAAACAGTGGGGTCTAGCAATATAAGCTATAGAGTACAAACCCTTGTCCTCTCGCTTGTGCTTACTATATTCTCTTCTCCATCCTTTGATGACCTTCGATTGGTCCTCATTCTCCTTCATGAATTTCTCAATGAAATCATTATCATATTTCTTTTGAGGTAAAGGTAGTTGGTACATTTTACATAGATCTTTGTTGGTGAAAGAGCCGATGACTGTGTTCTTCTTGGTCATAAAGTTAATATGTGCAATATTTAGATGGTCAATGGCCCATCTGATCATATCCATGTAAGGAAAGATGTTTGATCGGGATATAATTATGTGGAGAAATGAATTGTCACATCATTGTATGTAGTATCAAAAACCGAGAGCGAATCTTCAATTGTGACTATCGTTTCTGTGACCCTTGGTTCTCCATCTTCAAAAAGATTTCACATGACCTCCCATATAGAGGTTCTAGCATACGGGGTGCATGTGGTATCAAAGAATAGAGCAAGCATTTATGTGGCTTCAAGTGGAGGAGCGATTGGTTGATGCTAAACAACAGGTTTCCTTCTGGGTTTATGTTGACTCGGAAGAATCATCAGGGAAAAGACCCCAAGTTCAAGCACAAAGGCCAACAATGGTCCGTTGTAGTATAGGACAACATTGGAATTTTCACCTCACCCTGAAGGGAAAAGAGTCTCACCCGAAGGATGCCACGAACAAAGGGGAGAAGGGTTCAGCATGGGGTTAAGAGAATAACAATCGAGCATAGACGATCATACACATATGTGTCCATAAAACATGAAACAAAGATAATGATACCCTAAACTCATACACATGGATCCATCATGAATAACATAGAACTAGCAGCATTCTAGTATCAATCTAGTAACCACCATCTTCATGAAACAAGTAGACTATTTAAAATTTTAATAAGCCCACAAAACATGATACACAATACATTCTAAGTCTCGACAACCATCAACCTTGATTACATTAAATCAAAAGGACAAAGTACATCATAACTCGCCATCTCGCCATAAACAATACAGAGAATACTCTGCAACCTAGTTCCTCGGCTCCCAGGTTTTCCTACTTCAGCTTCTGCATCTGCATACTTCCTCGGCAACCAAATCCTCCTACATCTAGCGGGTTCAACAACAACCCCTTCCTTTTTGTTCTTCCCATTTTTATATCCTTCTCAGCTGCCTAGACTGCCAATTCTCACTCGACTGCTTTCTCCCTTGGTTGCTCCTGCACCTTCCCATCTCCTCGGTTGTCTTTGCCTTCCGCTGCCACTTTTCCATCACTCTTCCGCAACTGCTCATTCCATCACCCAACTATTGTTTCCATTTTTTCTTTCCCACCCTACGGTTGGTCAAAACTGGTCAAAAACTTCAAAATTAATGAAGGCTCTAGCAGGCCTCGACCATAATTTCTTAACTCATCCCCAAGTCAAGTCATTTTTACCTTTGGCAGTTCTGTTGTTGCTTCCATGTGTTCTATGGGTGGTGGCTATGTTTCTATTGGCATTACCTCCACTGTCTGTTGTGTCAACACCTTTGTTGCTTTGATACTTTCTTGCGGAGTAGGCATCTATTCCATCTCAATCCTAGCTTGTGGCGTGGAATTTGTTTCTGCGGCCCTTTCTTGACCTTGTGGCTCCTCCATTCCAAACGAAGGCTCCAACTCTGGGACTGATGTTGTTGTTTGCTGCCTGAACCCATTGTATTGCTGAATTTACAGGTCCCAGTTGGCGAGTATTGCGTCAGTGCTTTGTGTGAATACCTCGGCTGACTGTGACGTTAAGGTTGTTGGCCATTGGCTTTGTAGGTCGTCCCATTGTTGGCTGCTTGAGTTGCATGCCTCCTTCAATAGTAAGACCTACATCCAAATCGGGGGCCGTAGGTCTCGGATTATTCATTTCGTCCTCACTGATTCCTCCTCAATTGCGTCAACCTAGGCTTGGAGGACGTTGATTTGTTCACTTATTCGTTGGAGCTGAGTATGGTTTGTGCATGCCCTTGTGCTAGCAAATAGGCATTGAATTTTTTCTCTTAATGGGTAGACCTGGTGATTTTTCAGAGCTAGACTGCTTGACCAATCATGGACCTTGCCCATTAAGGCATATCCATCTGTGAGGGCTTCGACTAAGGCTTGTTTCTTCATCTCTAGCTCTCTGACCTTGCTTTCAATTGACCCAGTGTAGATTTCTATAGGATCGGGCAGTGTGGACCTGACAGTCTCTAGCTTTCGCTTCATTTCTACATTTGTGGTTGCTAGGCGCATGCACTTCATCTATATATGATCGTAACAGTCGATCAATGTGCAGGCATACATGTCAGTTGGTGCTTCTACGTTGGCTTTAGTGACAATTGGCCATATGGATTGGAACGCTAGGTAAGCTGGTTCACACAAGCTTGCAATCATGTATTTGCTTCTCGCAAGCAATCTCGTTCTTCTATCACTACGAGCAATTGCATATGCTGTTGCTCATGTTCCTTGGCCAAGTCCTCATGAAGGCTCTCGGCTTTGTGGGCTACCTATTGAATAAAAGAGAATAGTTGGGTTGATGACCAGTGATGAAGTGTATCAGCCCGCATTCTGTCTGGTTCCCGGAATTGTTACTGTAAGGGTAGGCCACTTATAATGGTGTCATGCGGAAAGAGTTATTTTTGCGGACAAACCTAACCTCCCTAGGAGTCTAACACTCTCTAGTGACAAACAAACCAAACAAGAGCAATCCTTCTCTAAACATACATTATTCTATGAGAAACCAAGTGTTTTCCGATCTTACCTTAGGTCCAACGCTTGTTGTAGCAGTCTAACCTTGCTGATCCAGATGAGCTCCTCCTTCACTTTAAGACCTGTACACACTAACAAAGCAAACGATTACATAACACCTGAATATTTCATAAAACAAAGAATATTCATCACATAGACCAAGGAGTACATGAAATAATTCATTAACAACAAATCATTGAGAAGAATGGACTTATTTGTATTAAGGAAACAAAAAAGGAACCATTACAACCTGAGCCTTGGTGTTGTGCAAGCTCCTCCCAGGGTCCAACAAGAGATTTCCTCTGCTTTGACAAGCTCACCCACTCCCAATATGGCAACAAGGAAGGATAGTGATCTCTCCTCACAAGTCAACAATGGAAGTCCTAATTCCAGCAGCATTTACCCTTCGGAATGTTCAGCTTTCAACGTCCCCTCCTCTGGTCCAATGCCTGTATTTATAGTATTCTAGAGGAAGTTATTCAGTTCCAACATCAATGGGATACTCCCTCTTTTGGATGGGGTAGCTCCTCTCTTGATGGGATAAGTTCCTCTATCATAGGGATGCATGAACCATCTGGAGGCACTCAATACACGTCAAACACTCTTCTAGAAGGCTCTAGAAGTAATTTTTTAAAGATGAAACTCGCGCCTTTTGACCTTTACAGGGGTACGCACCCAACCTTTGGCTTACAGAGCGTACAAGTACGCAGGTACAGTGTGTTTGGAGTGCGTACATGCAGGCAAGGTAGAGAGAACCTGCGTACCCAGAGATAAACATGTTTCTAAGTGACTTTTCTCTCTTTTTGAAGTTTGACATGAAGAGCAGAGGTATGAGGCTTGACAAGGAGGATAATATGACTATTGATGGAGCCATATTAACTGCAGATAGTCA
>APFE031044820.1:0-23331 GCA_000404065.3 Pinus taeda
ATCGCATAGAAGAAAGATCACACCCCGGGTTAGCATAAATTTTGATATTTTTTTTGTTTATTAGAATACAACAGCATAACATTAGATTAGAATTAGGATAGAAGTATTCCATTTAGAACAGAAATACCCATCTTTCTCACACACACATTGAATTGGGAAACTGGTCCCATATCCCCAGTCAGACCCGCTATACCAAACGGATAAGGAGCTGCCAACAAAGGTCCGGACCGGGCAGGTATCCCCCTTGTTGTTGACCCGATTTTCGGGGCCTTCAACAGAACCCTAATTCTAGCCTTGCAACACTTACTCTTATGTGCACATTTGGGATTTTTTTTCCCTCGCCGCCTTGACAAATGTTAATTCACATACTGAGAGCCTTTATTGAGGCCTCTGATGCAAATTTTGTAAATACTCATAGGGTATATGAAATCCCCTCCGTGCCATCGCTCCCGAGATCTATAATTGCATATATCTCTTTTACGCTTTCAATAGGACTTGGTCCAACCCATGCAATGTGTGTGTGTGTGTGT
Source organism: Pinus taeda (assembly GCA_000404065.3). Lineage (NCBI taxonomy): Eukaryota > Viridiplantae > Streptophyta > Pinopsida > Pinales > Pinaceae > Pinus > Pinus taeda. The sequence continues at coordinate 531 of APFE031044820.1, forward strand.
GTGTGTGTTTGTGTGTGTCAAACTATCCCTCCTAAACTTTATGGGTAAACAATGGCCTGGAAGACAATTAATTCTAATGCAACATCCATTCAATTAACAAAGATTTGTTTATCTCTTCTATACATTTCCATTTAGACCCATTTAAAGACTTGAGAAAAATAGATGAATAACCCACTCCTAAGTAATAACTCAAGAAATTATCAATTTTGTGGCCAATTATGTGGGTGTGTAATACATAGGATGTGAACATGAATTAATATATTAGTTTCTTGGGATCAACAATCCCTCATCATCCACACAATAGTTAACTTTATTTATACACATAGAAAATTAACATTCCTCGACAGTAACGTAGGAATTCAACCAACACATTACCCTATGCTATATTTCTAGCCTTCTTGGCTTACAAATGAGAAACAAAACCTATTGTGCCATTATTTTAATATAGAACAATCATTGCAGATATTTACCCATCTCTTTGATATTTAGGCCCACAAACCATTGGTTAAATTAATCACTTACCAAATTCACAGAGTCCTTACATATAAGCCATTTAGAATAGGATTATGCTCATCTTAACACAATAATCTAAGCCATTCCTTATACATGCATATAAGACAATAATTTTCTTTCACACATGAACATATCCTTACTCAGTATACGATCCATGATAAAAAATTCATTAAACAAGCATAAAACATTCAGGACATGAGAGTCATAAGAAACCACTTATCTTTGATGGATTGAGCGAGGCAACTGAGATTGGGAATTCAACTCTCCACCAATTCTTAGACACATTGTAGCCAAGTATTTCATACAGTAGGCAACCCTGAGCTAGATTATAGAGCTTAAGGATGAGTGCTTAAGGGATATAACTAAAACTACCAGCTAAGATAGGGACTGTAAAGGACTATCCACCTCCATGCACTAGTTTCTTCTTGCAATCAATATCTCACTAGGGAATCCAATGGTCCACCATCTCCATCCTTCAACTATTGTAATAACAAAATGTGTCTCTACCGTTATAGGCAAAAGCAAGGAATCCATAGGCTCATATCCACTTAAAACCAAATGAGGTAATCCAAAGGTTTATCACTTCCAACCTCAACAAATTCTTTCACAACGTGGTTCCACCTAATCCTTGGAATCCAAAACCCACTCTATGAACACAAAAAAAGGCAAAGGGGGCTAAAGAAATCTCCTTATAAGGAATCCAAGGAAAATGTTTCCACCCATGCTATCAAGGGAATCCATAAATTGCCATATCCACCCTCCAATCTTACCGGGAATCCACAAACTACAGTCCTCACCTAGAAGATGTTATTTCATCTCCCAATTTTCCTCAAATATTTGCTTTCCTCCTCGCCTTCTGGTAGTGACATAGAGATATGTGCTCTTTTTCTCCTGTGCTATGCTTTCTTTCCTCCATTTCATTGCAACCAATGCTTCTGTGAACCTTCCCTGAGGCTTTACTTCCTTTGTATTTCTTTCATTGAGTTTTTTCTCTATTATCTTGCCTTATTTTTGTCATTATCCCTTAAGTAAATGTGAATTTCCTCTTCATGAATGCATCTCTTTCTTACACTATGTGGGGTTTCATCCCCTTGAGAGAGAGTCCTTGTCTTTCCATACATCGAGGGTGATAATCATTCCCATTATGCATTACAACTACTTTTGGTTGTGTGGGCATACATTCTCTATTTCCCTTGAATTCATTCATGACCATGGTGGTCCTATCTTTTCTGAGTGGTGGTGGGGATGTTTTTGTGTCAGCTACTTTCCCCACTCTCATGTTGGTTGAATTCAACTATCCCTTATGTTAGTGCAACCCATCCTTTTTAAATTTTATCTTCTTTGCCTTGTGGAATTATCCAAGGCAAGCATGGCATCTATTGTCCTTCTTTCCAGATTTATTAATTTATAACAATAGTCCATTTAAGGCACACCTGATAGCCCTTCAATGACTATCATGAAACCAGTCAAGGTTCTTGCAAATAAAAAAAAATCTCCTTCCTCAAACTATGGAATTTTGTGTCCCAATTCTCAGGCCCTTTTTTAATTTATAATCAAAATAAATGAAATATTTGCAATGTATGTAAGCGGGGAATTTTCCCAAAGGGGTTGTCACAAATTACTCCCCCTTGGAGGAGCATTGTCCTCTATGGTCTAATCCTGAACCGCAATGAAAAACATTCTTAGTGCTAGCATAAATCACTATTATCTTTATGACACAACTCACTTTCAACCACATTTTATATATACTATTTTCTTGGTCAACAGCTAAATAGACATGAAAAGTTTTCCTTGGATCAACCACTTTCTATGGCTCTTTGTAGTTTATCTGGTGATTTTTTTGTGCACTCTGATATCTTCAAGTTTCTACTTATTTTCCCTGCAGTCAGCTCCATTCACCTAGATTGGGTGATTCCCATGCTTTCCTCCACCCTCAATGGAATCTAAAGGATTATGCCGCCACCTTAGAATTAGTAGCAAGGAAATCAAGAGGTCGATACCTCCACCCTCAAGGGAATCAAGAGTCATATGCCTCCACCCTCAAATCAACAACAAGGGAATCTAGAGGTTCATACCTCCACCCTCAAGGGACTCTAGAGGCTTATGCCTCCACCCTCAAATCGACAACAAAGGAATTGAATGTTGATACCTCCACCGTTAAGGGAATCTGGAGCCAATATGTCTCCACCCTCAAATACACAACAAGGGAATCCATATGTTGATATATCCACCCTGAAATCAACAGTAAGGGAATCTAGAGGTTGATACCTCCACCCTCAAATCAACAGTAAGGGAATCTAGAGGTTGATACCTCCACCCTAAAATAAACAACAAGGGAATCTAGAGGTTGGTACCTCCACCCTACAGGGAATCTAGAGGCTTATGCCTCCACCCTCAAATCAACAACAAGGGAATCTAGAGATTGATATTTCCACCCTCAAGGGAATTAAGGGGCTTATGCCTCCACCTTCAAATCAATAACAAGGGAATCTAGAGGTTGGTACTTCTACCCTCAAATCAACACCAATAGAATCCAAAAGGTTAATACCTCCACCCTCAATGGAATTTGGAGGCTTATGCCTCCATCCTCAAATTAGCAGCAAGGGAATCCATAGGTTGGTACCTCCACCCTCCAATCAGCACTGAGGGAATCCAAACGTTGATATTGGTCCAGGTGGATATTGGTGGCCACAAACCAATTCCACTTGAACCCCCTCCATTGTTTCTTTCAATTTTTTAGTTTCCTTATTTGTAGCACAATTTACTATTTTTGGCAGTTTTTCAAGTCTTGAACTTCCGGAGCTGTTTTGAGGCCCTAAACGACGTTTTTTGGGAAAACTGGAAGTAATATTGCTCTTCCAAAGTTGTATTGCTCAGATCGATCTTTCTAATGAGGTATTGTGCACATCAAACATAGATCGTAGGCCAAAGTTACGACCCCTGGACATCTCCTCGCTCAGCACGACGTACAGATACGTTGTCAAGATCGAGTAGAAGTTTAAACAAAAGAAGCAAGACTTTGGATTTGCAAATTTGAAGCAAGGGAAAGGCTCCCCCAAACCATTGAACAAAGGACAAAGCCAAGGTGGGGTGGCCCAAGACAAACCGCCAAAGACGCAAGCAAAGAACAACACTGCGAAGCCAAAGAAGGACACAGAAAGTGTTGTGAGTTCCATTAGAGATCCACTCACAACACAAGTGAGTGTCGGTCCAAGCAGTCACTGGTGGTCGAGCTAAAGTATTTGGAATCCGATGCATGTTCAGACTTTGAGTGAGAACTCGATAAGGGGAATGACAAAGGAAGCAGATTATCGATGCGGAGCCCAACGCCACCGTTGCCACCACGAAGATCTAGAAGGAGGAACGTGAAGATCCATAGGAGAAGGAGCACCTCTTCCACTCCCAGATGTGGGTAAAGGACTCCATGCTATAATTCATTGTCGATAGTGGGAGCCAAAAGAACCTCATTTCGACAAAGGTCGTGAAGTGGTTGGGCTTACCAACCACAACGCACCCACAATTGTACACCATCAAGTGGCTTCACCAAGGACGGGATCTTCGTGTGAGCTAGTAGTGTCACCTTCCATACAACATCAAGCCGCTCACGGATGAGGTATTGTGTGACATTGCTCCCCTTGATGTTTGTGATATATTATTAGGCCAACCATACTTGTGGAAGAGACATGATGTATATGAGTCAAGGCCTCGTGTTGTTATTGTTACTTTGGGAAATAAGTTGTACAGGATACCAAAGGTAGCACCGCCTACTGCCATCTCTTTGGTTACTGCAAAACAATGTAGTAAGCTCATTTCCAAAGCCAGAAAATTTGTTTTCTTGATGATACACCCTCAAGGAAAGAAGAAGACGGTGGCCACGACTTCCAGATAGGGCCCCTTTGCACGATAACTACAAATGGACAAGGTCGTGGAGGAGTACGAGGATGTCTTCACCTCCCCTGCAAGGGTTCCTCTGCACTGTTAGGTCAAGCACTCCATCGATTTGACCAGGTGCACCGCTACCCAATGGACCAATCTATCGGTGCTCCATTCTGGAGAATAATGGAATCAAGAAGCAGATTCAGGAGCTGCTGCAGAAAGGTCACATTTGATCGAGTTCATCACCCTGTGGGAGCCGGATCGTGTTGGTACAGAAGAAGGATGTGACTTGGAGACTCTGTATTGACTATCGGGCGCTGAACAAGATCACTGTTCAGAATAGGTACCGATTCCACAGATTGATGACCTTCTGGACCAACTAAAGGGGGGAATATTTTAGCAAGATCGATTTGAATTCAAGATATCACCAGGTACCAATCGAATACTCTAATGTGTGGAAGACTGCCTTCAAAGCTAAGGAGGGCCTTTTCAAATGGTTGGTTATGCCTTTTACGTTGACGAATGCTCTTGCAACCTTCATGTGGCTAATGGATGGCATCTTGTGGCCATTCACCAACTCATTTGTAGTGGTATACTTGGATTACATCCTGATCTTTAGCCAAAGTTGGAAAGAGCACCTCCACCACATCCGACAGGTTCTCCAAACACTGCAGCAACACAAGTTATGTGCCAATTTGGAGAAATGCACTTTTGGCATGACCCAAGTTTAGTATCTGGGATACATTATTGATGAATAGGGGGTGCATGTGGATCCAACCAAGATCCAAGTCATTCGGGATTGGCCATCTCCAATCACTCTGACAGAGCTCCACAACTTTCTAGGTCTTGCCAACTTCTACCGCAGGTTCGTGTTGGGATTTTCTCACATCACTTGGCCCTTGAGTCAAGTCACCAAGGGAGGAGTGAAAGAAAAATTCTTTTGGTTTGAATCTCAATAGAAGGTATTCACATAGTTGAAACATTACCTCTGCTTGGCACCAGTGCTCGCATTACCAGACTTACAACAACTATTTGATATTGAGACAGATGCCTCTGACTATGCTATTGGGGCAGTCCTTACTCAACATGGGCATCCAATGGCATATCATAGTGAGACACTTTCAGACATAGTCTGAAAGTATCCCAGTTATGACAAAGAGATGTATTCCATTGTGCAGGTCTGTCGACAATGGTAGCATTACATTTTGGGGAGGGAACGGTCATCCACACAGACCACCGTCCCCTGCAGTTCATACAGAAACAAGGGAAGTTGTAGAATGATCGCCATCAGAAGTGATGCACATACCTGCAACAATTCCATTTGAATATCAAGTATAAGAAGGGCAGCACCAATATTGTTGTAGATTGCCTTAGTCGACCACCGATCATGGAGTTAACCCCTGTGCTCAACTCTTGTGGGCACGAGACTTTTGATTAGCCACTTCTCTACAAAAGCAACCTAGAATTTGGCCACACATACCAGACACTCTTGGAGGGTTAGCATGTTCCATATTTTCACCTCCAGGATGCCTTATTATGCCACCTGGGTCACCTTTGTGTTCCTTCAAGCAAGCATTCCAAGATGATTTGGGAAGCACACTACAGTTGGGCTGCTAGGCATTTCGGGGTTGAGAAAATGGTGGCAGTACTGCAGAAGTATTTCTATTGGCCGAATCTTTGACAGGATGTTAGAAAGTACATCAGATCCTGCACTGCCTGTGCCATTGCCAAACCAACCATCAAGAAGCAAGGCCTCTATACTCGGCTGCCTACCCCTAGTCAACCTTGGGAATCCATCTCCATGGATTGCATGTTGGGCCTTCCTTCTACTAAGCATGGAAATGACTGTGTTTTTGTGGTCGTCGAAAGGTTCTCAAATATGGCCATTATGGCGGCCTGCAAGAAGAATATTACAGTAGAAGCCACTACTAAACTCTTCTTTGAATGAGTGTGGGTACACTTTGGGATCCCACAGTCTATCATCACAAATTGGGATAGCAGGTCCCTCAGTTCATTTTGGTCCAGTCTCTGGTCAATGCTGGACACCAAACTCACTAAGTCCACAACATTCCATCCCCAAACTGATGGCCAGACAGAGGTTTTCAAGAGAATGATCGTACACATTATGCGCATGTACAACTCAAGGCATCCACGCACACGGGATAAGAGCCTCCCCTATGTTTAGCACAGCTATAACTGGGCTCTCCACAGCTCGACTGGCCACAACCCTTTTCAGGTGGGCTTGGGATGCCAACCACTATGTCCCATCGATGTGGCCATGGCATTTTTAGCTACTCAGGCAGATTCAGCTCATGTCCAGTCCGAAACAGATAAGGCAAACAACTTCATTGAGCACATCCAACATATCCACCAATAGTTCCACGACATTCTAGAGAAATCAAATGCCAAGTACAAGCAACGACATGATCAACATTGGGTGCCATACAAGTTTCAGGTGGGCGACAAAGTCTGGTTTCATTTGCAAAAGGAACGCCTAACCGGAGCCTATCAAAAACTCAGACCACTCCGATATGGTCCTTACACCATTACCAAGGTTGTGGGAGACAATGCATTTGTGCTCATCATTCCCCCATTCAATGATACTTTCCACAATTACTAGACACATTCGACATTGCTGAACAACTCACACTAACAGAGTTAAATCTAGATTGCATGGAACAAGCTGCAACTGATCGGATCATGGACACGTAGATCAAGCACACTTGCCAGCAGAAGATCCAACTGTATCGAGTTGTCAAAGCATGCCAACTCCTTCACTAGGGCAAGTGGCTCACCAGGGACCTAGTTCAGCTGAAGTTTCCTCATCGCATGGAGGAACTCAACGCAACGGGGACCATTGCTTCCTAGGGGGGGAGGAATGATCTAGATGAACCATTGACCATTTCTTCCTAAGGGGAGAGGAATGATCCCTTTCAACCTGGAACTCACCTTTATCTTCCTCTCCCTTCAAATTGTTGGAACCTCTCGTGCACATTCCTTGACTCTTCGCATCAGTTACACCCTTGCTACTGATAGAGTTATCTTACTTTCCTCTATGTGACATTGCAGTCAAGGCATTACCTTACGACCCACTATTGGGACTCCTACACCAAACAGTCTGAGGTCTAATTGGGACTTATTACCGGGGAGAGCCCTTTGACATGTTGGCAGGTCCAACACTGGCAAAATTTCTGGCGCTAGAAGGAGGGCTTGATGACAAGCAGTGTCCTCTCATCCAATTTTGAACCTTTGCATATCTTTCATGGAGTCTTGTATTCCTTTTCCCCCGAGGTGTTTTTCAAATCGTGAAGATGTCTCCATCTCGGGGAAGCTTTTAAATCTCTTGTCCACTCACACGTATGATGGTGAAGGCGAAGTGTCCTAGCCTGAGCACTTACATAAATTTCTTTCCATGATTTATGAGGAAGATGAGTTTATTGACGAACAGGCTGGTTTGCTACTTGCATACACACTTCGTGAATCTCCATTTCGTTGGGTGCTTAGCCTACCGGCTGACACCATGCATTCATGTGAGCACTTCTATGATCTTATTGAAGACACGTTCTATCATTTTGATCCATATCATCTTGACCAGAAACTATTACAGCAACAGAGGGCTCTGCATGAATCCATTATTGATTTTTGGCAGCGCCTTCGTGACTTATAGTTTCAAGCCCCGAGGAGCCAGATGAAGTTCACTTATCTCTGGGACAGGTTCAAGTACTGTCTTAAGAAATATGCCCGTCCCAAGAGAAAGCTTGATGTCAAGCCTCACTCAAACTTCTTCGTTGATGGAACTGCACAATCTAAATGGACTATCCGCCTCCCTCTCATTCAACAGTTCCACCATCGCCCAATGATGTTGACGATCATGTTTGCACACTAGTGCATCCTTCACAATCTCCCAACATCACTCCACTCCATTTTCACGCAGATTTGGTTGTGAGTCCTTTGAGTTCCCATATGTGTTCTTTTCTTCAACCTCCATCTTCGCACTCAGGTGTTCCTCCAGATGATGTTGTCTTTTGTTCGTCCATTCTAGACCCTTCACTTGTTGTGAACGAGGAACAACCCACTGACGGAGTTGGTGTTGCACAACCAACATGCGTTGTAATTCATGAAGAGTATGAGTGGGAGCTTGAACATCAACACTCAATGAAGGATGACTCCCTTTCGTCCGGGCCCCCTCCGTTCCTTCCTAACTTCTTTGGTGAACTTGCCATCCATGATTTTACATGTGTATCTTCATCCACGGATGCACCCATTGTTGATCACTCGTAGGACTCACCGGGTGTTATTCCATCATTCGACAATGGAGAGGATAAGTTATTCATTGAATATCCACTTGATCCTTCATTTGTATTTCCCAGAAACACAAAGGATGAGCTCATTCGGTTTTCATCTATTCCTCTGTTTGATTCATATGATCATGAGGATACCGACGAATTCATTGGTTTTTCTGATCATGGTGGTTGTGATCCATTTGCTTCCAATTTTGATCACAATCAAAAATCTATCGCAGTTGATTTTTCAAAACCACCTGTGTATGATGATCTACCTAATGATGAAGTTGAGACACCCAAGACTGTCGAGGCACTTCAGCCCGAGTTGATGGTTATGTCAGGAACTCGCTCTCTTGAGGTTAGTCTCACTTCCTATCATGAAATTGTTCAATCACCCAAGGCTCCTCATCACTCATCTATATGCATTGAAGATCCATCTCACACACAGATCAAACTTCCTCCACTCGAATTGCATGATCCCATTGCTCATGATTTGGAGGAGTCTTACATTGCAAGCACTCGTTTGTGATGCAAGTTGTCTTTGTTTCTTTCGTTTGCTTGCATGTCATAGTCAAGAGTGTTATTTTGCTTCAAAGTTGCACGTAGTGTGACACAACACCATAACAAGTCCACGACCATTGGTCATGCACTCGCTTATGTTTGGTGGGCACTTTGAAACATGAAGTGTGGTTGGCTTCATTGTTATATCTTTCTTGTATGCTGGTCCACACAACTAGGTTACTCGTGGACCAAGCCTTCACCCACATGGGTCTACTAATGTGCCGGTGGCTGCATTGGAAGTATCACTTCACGTGATCAGGCCCATTCACTGTTAGTGAAGGAGTAGGAGTAGTGTTTGCTTTCAATTGTTTGCTTGCATGCTTATTTTCTTTCATGCTTTGATTGCTTGATTGTTTTCTTGCTTTTTTGTTTGCTTTCTTTGCTCTCATTTTTTCTTCTACTTTTTCTTGGCTTTGTTGTTAGTTCATTCGCTTGTTTCGTTCATAGGTTAGTTCGCATGAAACGAGCTAGGTAAAGTACAAGAGGGTTTGTACAGCTATTGATAATTGGTTATATGTAATCTTGCCTCTGTATGATGAACTTATTACTCTTAGTCCATGATACATCGAAGGAAAATAAGTACTCTTCGAAGTGAACCTTGGTGTAAACACAATGCTTGCACACTAACTAGTGTCACCTTCTCTAGTCGATTGTTTTGGGTTAACCCTTGTTAGCTCAGTCAAGTAGAGTAAGGTGAGGGGGAAAACCTTAACAGGCACATTAGAGATATAATAAATTACTTCTCTTTTGGAACAACCTCCTCTGTTCTCAATAAGTCGAGATCCTGAAAAAATGAAAAGTCAAAAAATTCAAATGAAAAATGAATAAGGCCAAAGAAGAGAAAGGCTTCTTGTGTAGGGAGGTGATGCAAGTAACTACGTCGGGGCGCTGAATAGGCTCACTGGAAATGAAGGCATGCTTGTGTTCCTATGTGACTCCACTGGGGTACTGTCCAGGCCTGCTGGCAGTGGAGCAACACTAGAGATGAAACTAAGACTCTGACTACTATACTGCTTATGCACCTATATACTCCTCAACCCCAATCGAAACAACTATGTTTCCATGGATTGGAATGTGTGTCAATTGACCAATATTATAGCAGATGCTACATCTTATAATCAAGCTAGTGCGAAGCCAAGACGAGCTAAGAACCGAACAATACTTCTGGAGGTGTTAGACTTGCTTTTCACGAACAAGGTCTATTCAGAGAACTGGTGTTCTACCAGTGTGTCGCCAAGTGTTGTAGCAGATACAACCACCCTCCAAAAATTTTCCTTAGCCTGTTTTGGAGCCTCCCTACCAACCTTCATAGCAGCTTGCCTTGCTTCGTCAAGTCCTTAGGATTCAGTGTCTTTCTTTCTCAAAGGCAGCTTATCGATCACAGTTTGATCTTTTCCCTTCACAGGCTGCTCACCCGAACTTGGTGCAGTTTTAGGCTGAGCAACTTCCCCTTGAAAATTATGCATTTCTAGGGGAAACCAACCATCCCTCTAGAAATTGTGCAATCCTCTCTGACAGCCTGCTGGGCTCCAGGATTGTGCAATCCTGCCAGCCAACCTTCCTAGCAGGATTTGCGCAATTTTTCCCAGCAGCAGGCTGTTCAGCCCAGGATTTGCACAAATTTGGGCAACAGTCAGCTGCTTTGCTAGAATTTTCACAAATCTCTTGGGCAGCCAGCCTAACTCCCAGCCAGAAATGCACATTTATCCCCGTAGTCAAGCAATCTCTTACATGTGCAGCTGAGTTGACCGGTTCCCTCCAGGACTGAGAAAAACAGACTTGCATGCATGGGATGCTTCTCCCAAGTTAGCATGCAAAGGCATCCCTTGTTTCAGGGATCTATGTTTAGCAGCTAGAGGTTACATGTAAGGAGCCATTATGAAGCCTTCCACCAAGTGTCGCTTCCCCTAGATTCGTGGCATGCACGTCACAACCTCGGTGTTATCAAAACTCATCAACCAAACGTTGCATAGCTCATTCCTCACATCAACCTTGTAGCTCTGACATCCCACATCACATCTAGGAGAAGTTAACACACTCAGCTCAACTATTTTGGGGTAAGCTCGCTTCCCATGCCTTGTGCTGCATTTCTATTTCATTTTGTGTTTTTGCTTGTGGGAGTAATGTTTGCTTGATTTCTTTGAATGCTTCTTGTCATTTACATGTATACTAGCTTGTCCTAGCTCTGTTTCAGTTTTCGTTGCTATCTCACTGTTGTCACATGCATGAAGCTGTTTTGCACGAACTTTCGCCCAATCGGCAAACTGCCTCACCCGCATGCATGTTGATCTATTTGTTGTATCTTTCATTCATTCTTTTCATGCACTGTTAATCACTTGTTCTATCACTTAGTGTCGCCATGCATTCATTGACTTACTTGCTTTTAGTTGCCCGTTGATGAGTCGGGCCAACCTTGGCTCAGGCTTTGCCTTCACCAAGGCTACATTGCGCAATATGGGAAAGGAATGCTCACCTTCCTCTCCAGATTTGTGCATTCCTACCCAACACTAGCCTCTAGGATTGTTTTGCACATTTCTTGAGGACAGTTGCTGCTTGGCCCAATAAATTGCGCAAATTTGTCCCTAGGCCAACAATCCTTCCCAGTTGGAATTATGCATTGTGCAATCCCAATGGTTAGTAACCAGACTAGACTATGCATTGCGCAGTTCCAGCAGTTAGCTAGTTTCCCAGTAGCCCAGACTGTGCCTTCGGTAGTCTTGGCAGTGGGTCTCCCGACCTCCTAGCTGAAATTGCACAACCTTCATGATCATTCACCTAGGTATGTTGCAAGTTAGTTCTCATGTTCATTTTGGTTTTCGATTGACAAATTGCTTGCTATGAGTGTTGCCATGTCTCTAGGTTTCACAAGTGTTCATATTTCTCTCAACAATATAGGTATAATGGTTTCCAGGAGAGCAGAGATGAGGACACCGTTCAGAGCACTCTTGGGGATGCAGTCGATCAAGTGTCTATGAGCTTGCCTACTCACGAAGACATGAAGTTGCTTGTAGACAAGGACATCAAGCGATAGCATCACAACGAGCAACATGATGATGTTAGCCTCACTCTCATAATAAAACAATTATAAATCCAAAATTATAATTAAATAAATCAAATCTTGAGAATTAGGAGTTAGTTCCTCAAACTAGGGAGTTTAGTTAGGATGAGAGATTCTCTCCAACTAGTTCTCCTAGATTAGTGTTTTGTTGAGAATGTATCTCAACCAATTTTGTTCAAGATAGACACACTATCTTGAGACAACTTGCTCATGTATTTATGTGTATCATAAACATTGGATTAAATTGAGAATGAGAGGAATACAGTGAGGTTGAGGCCTTTTCTGCCATTTCTATGCCTCTGGTATTTTTTTGTGTGTTAATTTTATTTGTTATTCTACATGTGGTATGAGAGAAAATGATCAAGGGCCTGATGTGTTGTTATACCTTTGGTAATGTTGGTGTGTGATGATTGATTCGATGGAGGCAGAATTGGGTCTATGTTTTTCCGCTTGGAATTATTTGCGGGCGGACAGGATCATTGATCGTGTGCCTAGTCTGGAGTGGTGCATCATGGATCATGTGCTTAGATAAGACCGAGAGCACGTGGTTGATGGTGTTGTCACCAAGTTGGTGCCTGCTTTGAATACTGGTGATTATATTCACGGAGGAGAGTCGATATCCATTGTTGCATTGGTTTGTGGAGGAACAAGCTTGGTGAATTGAATGCAATGTTGCATCTTATGTGTTGAGGAGATTCAATTTGAAATTTACGAGATTACACCCTCGAATCCCCCGATCCATTCTGTAACGCCCTGAGGAATCGGGCGCTCCGCGCACGGACGGGCGACCCACACGATGGGTGAACGAACTCCTACCCGACGAACCGTTCAAGACTTGGCACATGAAACGACGTTACCGGTGCGGCAGAGGCAGCATGCGGGCAGCAGGGCGAACGATGCGATGGACGCCCGAACGAACATGGAAGTTGGGCAAGCGGGTGGTTAACTGAACGATGGCGGTGGGCGACACGGTAGTGCACCCACCCACCCGAACGACCAGCGAACGAACAGTCCGGTGGAACAACACACACACGACAGCAAAAGGGTAAAGGGACACGACGGGGTTGTGGACCGAACGATGGGCGGGGCGACATGGTAGTGCGCCCGCCCGCCCGAACGAACAAGAAAACGGACCAACAGTGGGCGCGCACAACCATGAAGCTGAACGACACGGTGACAAATCCAAAACGAACGACAGTAATAGCGGATCGGTGGAGGAAGCACGCGAGTTAATTAAGTAAAGTGGGCGAGCGAAGCTTATAGCCTCTTAGCGTGGGCGGCCTTGTGCACAAGGGCCGACCCGCGAAGAGGAAGAGACACGATGGTTCATAGATCGGACGAGTCGGCATTGGGCGACGGACGATTAAATAAAATGAATTTGGGGTCGGATTGGCTAAGTCGACACCCCTTCCAAGAGGCGGTGGAACCATATATATATGGGAGCGCATTGGCCATTTGAGGACATCAACGATCAATCACTCAAACGATCAAGTCTATCAACGGAGGTCGCAAGTGAGCAGCGTGCGAAATGTGACATACAACTCGGTTGAAAGGCGGAGCAGGGGTCGGTTGGGCGCAGTGTTAACTGCGGGACGAAGGTCGAACGAATACCGGTGTATGCGATACACGAACAGCAAACAGAGTTACTTCGCCGGTCTTGGCACAGCGCAGACAGTGCGCACAAAGGCGGAAACGGTTAAGGGTCGTAGCCCCGTTGTAACTCGGCAGCGAACGTTATTTGGCTGCAGACCTGTTTTATGGTTAATTGGGTCGGACGGAGGGCGCACAAGGTGCGACGAAGTCATAAACGATCTGGTGATCGTGTAGGCTGTAAGCCTGTTGGGAAAGTCGTGAGATCGTGGGCTCACGCATTTGTAAACAGAAAATTGGCAAGTAATAAACCGGTTTTTGGGGCGCAACTTAACTGGGAGTTTACCCCTCCCATTATACATTGGTGTTAATGTGTTAATGCGTTGGTTTTATTATTGCTGCGGTTATTTGTTAAGCGAATTATAATTAAACACAGAATTATAATTGTTGTTTGATATATGTTATAAATCAGCTATAAGTTGAAGTGTTCAATTTATGAAATTGATGTTATAAGATTAACGATAACACTAATTCGGCAAAGATAAATTGGTGTTGGAAGTGAAGGCGTAGTCCACATTTGCCCGAACCCAGCAAAAGGTGGTGCCGCACTCCCCAATAAACGAAAAAAAGTTATTGGGGGCGTGACAGATGGTATCAGAGCGGGTTTAGCCTGCGGACGGAAGTGTGGAGCTCGGTTAGAGAGCTGGTGAGCAGAGTTGCTCGTGAAGACTTGAACAAGGTGCCGTGAAGCTGGTGAGCAGATCGCCCGTGACGTTCGACAAGTGAAGATGGAGATCAATCAAGATCTTGTAACCTTGAAAGTTTATGGCAGGGATGTTCAAGCATTGGCGAAATCGGCCGGTCCATTTAACATTATATCGGCACGATTTGTGGAAGAGACGGGATTGGTATCTACCATGGGTAAATGGGAGATAGTCTCGTGGAACATGGCAGTGGGTGAGGTACGGGATGTACCCGTACTGATGGAAGGACGCAGAGGACTGCTGAACTTCGTGGTGATAGATACCGAAGGCATTGATGTAATGCTTGGAAGGGAAGGACTTCTTCAGCTCAACCAGGTAATAGAAGAGGTTGCAGGCCCGGAAGAAGAAGTCGTATTGACCGAAGATGTTGAGGACTTAACTGTGATGGAGGTCAGACTTGAAGAGGATCAAGATAAGCCCGAATCATGCAACTCAAAGGCATGGACAGATGAAGGCATTCATATACCATGTGATAATGAGGAGATGAAGGAGGCCGAACTTGAACTTAATCAAGTTGAGACAGGGACATACAACTTAGCAACATGGACAGGCACCCATATAGAGGGCACTCATGATGATGGAAGCTCGATAGAGGCAAAACTTGAAGGCGCTCAAGTTGAACCAGGATCGGGCTGCTTACCGACATGGATGGGTGATGACACTCACATGGAAGAACAAGACATGTCAAGCTTGGGAGAAGGCGGAAGGAAGCTCTTGCTTACCTTATACAGGTTGAGACGGCTGAAAAAGGAGAGACCCCACATCTGTGAAGAGCTTGCAGTCTTGGAGAAGAACGTTGAAGATGAACTTCTTCAACTTTGTTGGGCAATGGAGAAAGATCGAATTGCATATTGCATGACCGATGATGTTGCAAACGAGACTATGGCCGAAGGTGGACTTGAACTTGATCAAGCTAAACCACAATCGGGCAGTTTGCATACATGTATAGGCGAAAGGACTCTCATGGAGAGATCTCTTGACGGTGATACAAATGGTTCATGTGAACATTTGGTAGACAGACCGTGTGCGGAAAGAGGTAAAAGCAGTTTGCCCAGGCTATGGAGGGTCGCGCCATGGATGACTAGAATGAGACGCCAGATGAAGAAACGAGGATGGACCGTGGTTGCAAGACTTGGTGGAGTTACTTGTGACCGTATGATGAAAGGTACAAGGGCCCGTGACAAGGGTGTAAAACCGAACATCTGGAAGGAAAATCGGGGGGCACATTGGCAGCAGATAAAGGGTGGAGATCCAGACAGATGGGCCGAGTTGGTAGATAAAGGAGAGCCGCCTGGCTCACCTCCTTTGAAGTTCTCTTAGATAACGGGAGGCAGGGCTCATTGTTGACTGCTCAAGGCAGTGAGCCCGCAAGGTGATTGGGCAGGTTGGTCCCATGTGCAGCAGAGAATGAGGGGTTCCCATGAACCTGAGCCGGGGATCGAAAATGTAAGTGTGAACACATGATCAAAATGTGTGACACTTGTGCAGTTATCCATACATGGTGAACTTGGAGGTCTGAAATATTGGAGAGCCGAGGTTGTTGCATATGCCGACCTTGATGTAGTATGGGATGCATACTTCCGAAACGTGCATAGGATCACAAATCGGGAGGGCGACCTAATATGGAGGATTGACGGGAACACGATGGTATGGAATGTTGTCGGGACGACAACGGAATAGGGTGGGGGAGGATGTAACGCCCTGAGGAATCGGGCGCTCCGCGCACGGGCGGGCGACCCACACGATGGGTGAACGAACTCCTACCCGACGAACCGTTCAAGACTTGGCACATGAAACGACGTTACCAGTGCGGCAGAGGCAGCATGCGGGCAGCAGGGCGAACGATGCGATGGACGCCCGAACGAACATGGAAGTTGGGCAAGCGGGTGGTTAACTGACCGATGGCGGTGGGCGACATGGTAGTGCGCCCACCCACCCGAATGACCAGCGAATGAACAGTCCGGTGGAACAACATACACACGGCAGCGAAAGGGTAAAGGGACACGACGGGGTTGTGGACCGAACGATGGGCGGGGCGACACGGTAGTGCGCCCGCCCGCCCGAACGAACAAGCAAACGGACCAACAGTGGGCACGCACAACCATGAAGCTGAACGACACGGTGACAAATCCAAAACGAACGACAGTAATAGCGGATCGGTGGAGGAAGCATGCGAGTTAATTAAGTAAAGTGGGCGAGCGAAGCTTATAGCCTCTTAGCGTGGGCGGCCTTGTGCACAAGGGCCGACCCGCGAAGAGGAAGAGACACGACGGTTCATAGATCGGACGAGTCGGCATTGGGCGACGGACGATTAAATAAAATGAATTTGGGGTCGGCTTGGCTAAGTCGACACCCCTTCCAAGAGGCGGTGGAACCATATATATATGGGAGCGCATTGGCCATTTGAGGACATCAACGATCAATCACTCAAACGATCAAGTCTATCAATGGAGGTCGCAAGTGAGCAGCGTGCGAAATGTGACATACAACTCGGTTGAAAGGCGGAGCAGGGGTCGGTTGGGCGCAGTGTTAACTGCGGGACGAAGGTCGAACGAATACCGGTGTATGCGATACACGAACAGCAAACAGAGTTACTTCGCCGGTCTTGGCACAGCGCAGACAGTGCGCACAAAGGCGGAAACGGTTAAGGGTCGTAGCCCCGTTGTAACTCGGCAGCGAACGTTATTTGGCCGCAGACCTGTTTTATGGTTAATTGGGTCGGACGGAGGGCGCACGAGGTGCGACGAAGTCATAAACGATTCGGTGATCGTGTAAGCTGTAAGCTTGTTGGGAAAGTCGTGAGACCGTGGGCTCACGCATTTGTAAACAGAAAATTGGCAAGTAATAAACCAGTTTTTGGGGCGCAACTTAACTGGGAGTTGCCCCCTCCCATTATACATTGGTGTTAATGTGTTAATGCGTTGGTTTTATTATTGCTGCGGTTATTTGTTAAGTGAATTATAATTAAACACAGAATTATAATTGCTGTTTGATATATGTTATAAATCGGCTATAAGTTGAAGTGTTCAATTTATGAAATTGATGTTATAAGATTAACGATAACACTAATTCGGCAAAGATAAATTGGTGTTGGAAGTGAAGGCGTAGTCCACATTTGCCCGAACCCGGCAAAAGGTGGTGCCGCACTCCCCAATAAACGAAAAAAAGTTATTGGGGGCGTGACACATTCCCATGAGCTGAATTTGCCATGATCTGAATCAGTTTAGGTGTGCACAGTGTTTATTGAAATCTTGACATGGTATTTTATGGACTTGACTGTGTGATTTAGCACACATTTGACCGAGTGGCATGGTACATGGTTTCTATTGAAACAATTTCATTTGACTTCTCGTAACAGAGACGTAGCACCAAAGCAAGGAGAGTGTTCTTTGTCAAAAGATTTAAAATATGATACGTTGAGAAGACGAGGCACAATTGAAAGTTTTACGCTAAGCCACCATTGCTACCATCATCATCATCGTGAGCTGTTGTCGCCATAATCTGCGAGGAAGGAGGCACTGCTCGCTCGAATCTCGATGGATAAAATTTCTTTGCATTGCTAAAACACTCAGATTTTATGTGGGTTGAAGTCACAGCCCAAAGGACCTTCCATCCTTTAGGGATTGTGTATCCTTCATATGTAAAGTTGTCCATAGCCTTGCGAAACCCGCCTTGAGAAGGAGGCTGTAGTCTCAGCATTTCTTGACCAATTCTCCTCGAATATTTCATCTTTGGGAAGTCTTGCCATTCTAGAGGTTGCCCCACCTCTTTTGAATTTGTTATATCTAATTTCTCTTTCATGTCTTCTTTGTAGCAGTGAGGATTATCGGCCAAAAATTTAAGCAACACTAGTAATGTTGAGCTGATAGTGCCTTGACCTACAAATAGAAGTAGGAGGAAGTTGTCCTTAACTTTGTCGTCAGTGAGGGATTCCCTTTCATCTCACTCGTCAATATGAGAGAGTAGGAAGGAGAATAGATCTTTCTCCGGAGAAGCCTTTCCCTCCTATAACTTCAGACTCAGATTTAAAGCATACCGAGACTCCAAAAAAAATAAAAAATGATCAGACGTGTTTTTGCTGTGAGAGGTTCTAGATGAAGAATTTCAATGGAGGTGTTGGAAGCCCAGAATCAGTCGCAAAACCCCGCTTCAAGTAAGTGGATGAACTATTTGGAAAGTGTGAAGCTATATGTCCTGTTGATAATCTATCCCCTATAATTTTAGGCCAGTGAGAATTTCTTGGGGGCCAATTAAGAACATAAATGCTTGGAAAATATGTAGTCATTTCTGGACATGCTGCAATCTATGCATTTCTTGATAAATTCTGAGAAAATGTGCGCACATGTGTTTTCTAGCTGACATCCTTACACACACTGGAATTTGCATCTCCCTTAGCATATGCTATGCTCTCCAATTCAGAAGAAATGGCTGAATATCCTCGTTCAAAGCCTCTCAAAATGCCACTTCATTGAAGAGGAGCATGGAGGTTGTGTGTGGATCTGCGAGCGGAAGCGTGGTGGGCCCATAATCCTTTCCTGAGAATTTTGCTGATCATTTCCTGTCAGCTGTTTGCACTTTCTATTGACATGGCGTAGATCATTATCAAACACATTGGCTCTAATACTTGCAGCATGCAAGTCAAAGGTAAAAGAAATAAACAAATTAATAAGTCAACACATGAAGTTTACGTTTGAAGCTTTTAACATGGGCACTTTTTTTTATATCATATTACTTCATGGGTGAAAAGTGTAAATTAATATTTCTGGGAAAGTTTGTTTTTTTCTCCACGAGAGATAAGGTGTGTTTTTAATGTAAACAACATTTGAGCTTTGGAAAACAATTCACTTTATAAAGTGATTTCATAAATTGTTTGAAGTAAAGTGAATCTTTTGCAATGGAATGATAAGGTATAGGTTGTAATGTGGAGAAATAAGGTGCGAAAAGATAAGGAGTATATTTTATAATGTTGGAGTTATAATTATTTTGTATTTGGAGTGATAAGTGAATTTTTTTAGAGAAAGTCATTGTTGCACTCCAAAGTAATATTTAACTTAGAGAGAGATTGAGTCAGTGCATGCAGTTTTTGAAGACAATTTGCTTCCAAAGTTTGAAAGTGTGACATTCTTATTGAGAAGTTTCCACGACAAAGTTGTGACATTGAAGAATGATATACTCCAGTAATTAATAAAATCATAATTTATGTGGTGCTTGTGTCCTAGATTCGCCCGAAATTGAATAAGGGGATCTTAGGTACAACATGTGTAATGAATGTGTGTGCATGACTTGTGTTCAGATTATCAAAACGCTCTCTTTGTATTATGCTTAAACAACTACATACACATAAGCAAGCTTAAGTATAAGAACGCTTAATCAAGCTCCTGTAATCAAGCTTAAGTACACAAGCACAAAGCGTCACATCATCAACTTGATAAGATGATCTTCCAAGCAAGCACATTTCACATCATGTAATCAAAGAAATCAAGTTAAGGACGCTACAAAATCAATCATTTTAAGCCAAGACGACATCAACATCATCAACACTTTTTATATCACTTGCAGATAATTTTTTTTTAACTAAATTGTACGAGTGCATTCTTGGTTGTAACCGACACCCTAATTTAAATTGTTAAGGTGAATACATTAAGTCAAGTAAGTCTTCAACTGAGTCATCAAAATTGAACTTGTCATTTGTCTCTTGGGTGCATTTTCGACAGTGTTCGACACCCTTCTTTTTTTAAAATCAGCACATTCAATGAGTACATTAAAGAAAGCCCAAAGTGTTAGTAATCAATCAAGCAAGTTCAAGCAAGCCATCTAGCAAGCAATCATCATCAAACAAGTGTGAATTCTAGTATCCTATTCTTCAAGTGAGCATCAAATCAAGCCAGTGTTTAACACAAGTGCAATAAGCAATAAATCAAGGGAGCATGTCATTCAAACAAAAAAGAAAGAGAGCATGTCATTCAAACAACCAAGCAAGCGAGTGTGTCAAAATCAAGTGCGAAAGTTCAAAGCATGACATCTACAACAAACGAGCCAGTGTGAAGGTGATTGAAGAATTCACAAAGTGTCAGTGAAGCATTCAAGCAAAGTGATCATCATCAAGCGAGCGTGAAATCAAGAGTTCAAGCAACTAAGTTATAGAACTCTAGCAAGTGTTTAAAGCATCAACAATAAGAAAAAATACAAGCGAGCCTAAATTCAAAGTGAGCAAGCAAACATGGCGACACACATTCAACTGTCCCAAATTCTTAACAATTTGATTTTATCATTAGCTAGCGACATGGTGAACATAAAAAAAAATAAAATCTCTTGTTGATATTCAAGTGCATCTTCAACATGCACATGAAATGACTGAGTTCCTTCAACTAGAGTCGCAACTACAAAGAACTGAGTTGCTAGAGAAGAGTGATGCTTCCAAGTCTTTGAATAATACAAATATAGCTGATGATTCCAAGTCACTGATCCAACCAACTTCAAGTGTTGAAGTGGTCCTTGGTCCAGTTCAACTTTCTTCCAAACCAATCATCAAGCCATGGGAAGAAATCCAAACTTAATATAAATCGACGAGGCTTAGGATATGTCAAAGATGACGCCAACTTGCATATCCCAGATTATCAAGGCCCATTAAGTTTATCAGTGCAGGGTTTCGTGCACAAATCACATCAGCTAGTTCTGAGAAAGTTGAAGACAAACATAAATACACACAAAATGAAGTTGTAGACAAATAGACATGCGCACAAATTGAAGTTGCAGTCAAACCAAAATTCCTTCATTGTAAAAAAACCGGTCATCTGGAAGATCAGTGTTTTGATATCCATCCTTGTCACCATTGTGGCAAGTCAAATCATTCATCAACATAATGCATAAAACAACAACAATCAACTAGATTGAAGATCAATTATTCATGGATTGATCCCTGGGAATGGTCATCCATGGTCAGAAGATTGTATAAGTTTTACAAACTTACACATATTGCAGCCAACAGTAAAAATGAAGATGGTACTCTCGTGCAGTTGAATGGGGGAGTATACCAGTGAAACACTCCTACACCTGAAGGGAGGGAGTTTAGAAATAATTTGAACAAGATTGTCTCTCCTTTCAGCTGACAAAGGGGGGGAAATGTCAATGAAATTGACAGTGGTTGTCAGACTGAAAGTATCGTCAACATCAGCGAAGCAACTAGTGGGCATTTTCATCAGCAAGTGAGCATCAACAAATTCGCTAGTGGGCGATCGATAGCAAAGTCAGCAGTGAGAAGTTTTCAAACACAACAAAAGCAACAATGAGTTGTTTTTCAATGTCATCAGCCAGTGGGCGATCATCATCAGCATATTCGCCAGTGAGCCTTCCCAACATTTTGTCAGTGGACAAAGGATGCTGATTGAAAGCAAAGGACAGATGGATCCTTTTGCAGCTTGGCACATGATGGAGTTGTCAAGCGACAATTAGAGATGAATCAAACATGTAGCTGACTCATGCTCTCTTCATATTTGAGTTTCTTCAGCACCCAGCTTGGCGGTTTTTCAATGAAATGTTTTTTTTGAGGATCAACTTGAGAACTTGGAAGAGGGTTCCTTGTTCTTATTTTGGATTTATCATTGAAGGGGGGAATGTTAGCCTCAATCTCATAATAAAACAATTATAAATCCAAAATTATAATTAAATAAATCAAATCTTGGGAATTAGGAGTTAGTTCTTCAAACTAGGGAGTTTAGTGTTAGAAAATTATATATTACGGAGCAATGGAACACATAAAATATTATAGAAATATAAACACAGAAAATGCATAAATCAAGAGAGACACAGATATACGTGGTTCACCCAGTTTGGGCTACGTCCACCCCGAACAACCAGTCCTTCCTTTCTATTATCCAGCAATATGAAGAGACACAACCTACAGCAAATCCGCTGTAATATCCTCTGTTTTCTCTCACAGTCTCACCTCTTTGTTTTCCGCTCACACACATAATACACTTCTATTACACAGCCTCAAATACAATTCCCTCATACAAAGAGAGGGGTTGCCTTCTAGGGCAAAAAACCCTAAACTAAACATAAGTTCTACCATCGGATCATCCGCCTAATGAACGGCTCAGATTGACTAGAAATTACTATACTTTTACAAGGCAAATTTACATATGTTTTTAGCTTCG
>APFE031044821.1:0-17027 GCA_000404065.3 Pinus taeda
AAACTGAATGGGCTTGGCATAGTCTAGAATATGAAAGGACAAGTCCTTGTCATATCCAAGACCAGTTCTGTGCTTGTCGTGGACAAGCTGTTCCCAAGGTCTGATGATGGGCTTGGGAAGTGCAGACCGAACTTCTCCATCTGCATGCAATTATGTGACTTCATAGGGCATTAGATCTGAATCATCTTGCTGCTTATGGGAGTCCATTTCAATCTTCTGAACAGAAACAAGTTCAGAATAATGACTCCATTGCTGTAATTCTTCTTGCTGTAGCTTTGTTTCCAGCTGCAAAAATTCAATATTTTCCTGTGCATTTTGTAAACATGTCTGAATTTCCGAGAGAAAATCCTTGCTGATTTTAACTGTATTATTCATAGTAGAGAGTATTAGATTGTCCACTAACTCTAATATTGCACTAATTGGAGCCATATTCAACCAATACTTTACAGATTCACACTTATCAACTCCACTGTTTATTAAAACCTTACTAACAGTATATGAAATTCTTGCTAAATCTATTGATTGAGAGAATGCCCTCAATATGCTAGCTATCTTTAATTCATACCAAAACCCTTATAGTATTACCGCACAGAGTATTTCAAGTATCCAGCCTTATGGCAGATCAACATTAAGAATTCTCAAACTGTTTAGGAGATAACGTTGCCTCAGGGACTATCTCAACCATGCCTCAAGTAGTCCGAAATTGATTATGACTATACAGACTTACGCCTCAAGAGGTTGAGCTTCCTCTAATATGTTACAAGACAAGCCTCTGGGTGACCGTTTGCTATAAACATGGGTAACAAATTGATATCCTAGTCAGGTTGAATGCACCACAGATCCACCCCACCAAATCTACCAGGGCACTACTGCGCTTCCATTGTGGTCATGGGTTCTGAGCACCACGCAAAATTGTTACAGAGAAATGAACTACCACAGAGTGATCTCGCAGAGAGTAAGCAGAGGAAATCAACCATAATATTGAAATTTGACAAAAACGAGAGAGTATATTGGTTCTCACTGTTAGAATAGCAGTGGCGCAGATATGCAAAAGTGCCAGGTTCCAATCCTGTGAGAAATATGCCTTCAAAGCTCTGGTGGATATCGTCTTCCGCTACCTCTGCGACCTCGGTAAGGCTACCCACTACTTTGCTGGCCTCGGGGGCAGAACGAGATATAATGCCTTTGCCATGGCCAAAATTGGAGATATTATGAATTTCAGGAGCAAAAATACATCGTCTGCGTCCCCACCTCTAAGCGCACTGCCGAGCAAGCCGCGTCTTTGGTCATCCCACTCTCAGTGCTTGATGATCATCGCACCACTGCTCGAGCGTGGAGGCATCCTGCTAAAGAAACTGACTCTCAAGGTCACTTACAAATTTTAATGAAGGAATTCCCCCATTTCCATTAGAGAGATATCAATTACAGATGTTGTCCGACAATTCCTCTGGTGCATTAATACCTCTGCTACGGCAAGGTCGTGGACACCGTTACCAAGTTGGGGATACGCAATGTAAAACAATGATATTTGCAAACAAAATAATGATAAACGAGATGCTGAGAGGTAACGACCGAGTAGTGGTATTGCATACAATATAGGTGACTGTGGCAGATATCAAGACAGGAGCAACGAAGAATTGTTGCAGAGATGGAATTGTTGCGAGATGAATGGTGCAACTCTTGTTAATTGAATTGAGGAGAGAGTCCAATTGCGACGGTGTTGTGGGAGAGTCTGACTGTATACCAAATGTATCGAGAGTCAGGATTGATACCAACTGTATGGGATGTTATGCCTGGAGGAGCGGTGACCGGGCAGGCTGGCGAAACTAGAGGTATTGCTTCAAGTTGCGGCAACCCCTCAAAGCCAGATGTTTGAGTCGAGTTAATTTCCCAAAAGAAATGGGAAGAATCAGCAAAGAGGAAGCATCGAACAAATCGATGTACTCCAGGTTTGTTAACCTTTCCAAAGAATCAGGCAGCGACTTTAGTCTGGAGCAGCCCCTTATCTCCAAGTGTTTCAGAGAACGCAGATCACCAATTTCGTCAGGCAAAGTTGTTATTGCGAGTGCTTCATAACGCACCACGATCTTTTCGAGGTGTCTTAGGTACCCTATGGATTTTGGAAACTCTGACAGGGGAGCTCGGACATCGCAATTCGAAAGGCGCTTCAGATTCTTGGGGCCACAGTTTGTTCAATCTGCTCCCCGCCACTTCTAAGACTCTCAAATGGTCGATCATAATCCAGGCAGGTAGGACATTGTAGGGACATTTATACCAACGGAGCCATGTGAGTTGTGCTGACTCGATTCTCCTCAATATTCGTTCTAAATAACAATCTTCAATTGCAACAAGTTGCAGACTCCTAATACCACGAAAACGGACCAGATTCCTCCAGCCTGTTAAACAACTATACGTGCAAGAACGACTGCAGCACCAGCCAACTGGAGATTGTTGCAGCAAAAGGGCGCTACGATCAATGGCTCCAGACAATTCGAAACGTGAGCACCCCTTGGTACTTGGTGGATGTGCAGCGACAAGAACAGGGCATTAACGGGACTAGGCTGCCACAACCAATGCTAGTCTTGAGCGTTGCCCAAGATGGAAGCCTCGCAGATTTTCAGCGTGCAAGATGCAGTCAATTTCGTGCCGGAGAACAATACCTAGAGAGTTATTATTTTCATACGCGCTGGCATTTACAGGGAGAAAGTTACAATCCCAAGGAACAAGCCGTTTATCACATTCCAGGGTGAAGGCAAGCGGTCCACCATTATCAGATGGCACGACAAGGCCTATGATGTGGATAAATCTGGCAAAAAATGGGTACCTTTCTCAGTGCATCGGTTGCTGTAAATTCTGTAGAAACGGGGCAATTTCTTCAAAGGAGCTTCACATTGTTCTACGAAACCATATACAAAAGTGGTGTATACCAAAAACCGCAGAGCCCATTCAATGTATTCAACGCATTCAACTTTGGACTTAACGCATTCAACAGGAGCGGACCAAGACTGGCGAACTGTAATTCTCTGCTTACAAATGGAATCCTCGCTCAAGCGTTACCCTAATTATCACGCAGAGGGCAGATGTGTCAGGCTACAGAAATGCAGAGCATGGGCAGAATAGGCAGGCGTGCAGGTGCGTATCAGCCAGACAATTTACAGCATGAAATAGGGATGCACACACTAATAATGACAGTTTTATCTGCAGGAACGCAGAACTGGCATGCATAGAGAGGCCACAACTAAACTAGTGGCTCAAATTGGAGCAGGACCAATAATCGCCCGCTCTGATACCATGTTAAACAGACATGGACAGCGAAAACAAATGAGAAAGATAAATCATGCATTGTAATTTTATTAACAATTTGATATACATTTATAGTACATTTGGTGACCGTTGGGATTCACATCCCAAGGTCCCTTGGACTGCTTTGTCCATTCGGGGCTTCCACACTAACCCTTTAGATTAGTGCCAACAGATTCTAAGCCATGCTGGTCTCTTCCTGATCTCTAGAACAACAACTGGTTCTATTGGTTCACAAGGCCCTTCTAGCTCTTTAGGACATTCTGTAGAACTCGAACATTCTCCTTTCTAAGCCTCATGCTTTACTTCATAGGTGTCCATGGAAACTTCCGTAGATCTCCAATATGCAACCTTCTCATTGAAGTTGACATCCCAATTGACCTCAATTCGTTGTTGCTTTGGAATGTAAATTCTATAGGCCTTTGATGATTCAATGTAACCAACAAATATGCCTTTCTTTCCCAAAGGTTCTAGCTTGTTCCTTTTATCGTTAGGAACATGGATGTATACAGGAAAACTAAAGATTCTCATATTCCCAACCTATGGCTTTTGTCTAGTAAACGCTTTTTCAGGAGTCATACCTTCCAAAATTCGATGATGACTTCTATTTTGGATGTATGCAATTGTAAATGATGCTTCTCCCCTTAAGAATGTCGCCAAATCCAAATCATGCATCATAGCCTTAACAAATTCTTCAATGGACTTGTTCTTTCGTTCCGCTACACCATTTTGTTGTGGATTATAGGGGACAGTTAGCTCCCTCTTAATCCCAGTTTCCTTGTGGAAAGCAACTAGTTCTTTTGAGGTGTAGTCTCCTCCATTCTCAGATCTCAAAATCTGGATCTTTTTACCTATCATGTTTTCCACTTCAGCTTTGAATTCTTGAAACTTAGTGAAGACTTCATCCTTAGTCTTCAAGAGATAGATCCACGTCTTGCGAGAGAAGTCATCATTGAATGTTACATAATACAATGATCCTCCAAGCGATCTCACATGCATAGGTCCACAAACATTAGAGTGGATCAAATCCAAAACTTCTTTGGATCTATTATCACTGTTTGGAAATGGCTTCTTGATGTTCTTTCCAAGGGCACAACCTTTACATACACCATCATGCTCTATCAACAATTCAGGGACTCCTGAAACTATTTGACTTAATTCATGCAATGCTCTATAATGAAGATGACCATATCTCCTATGCCATAGTTCACTTGGATTGATTTCATCATATACTAGGGCTTGAGCTGGTTGACTCACGAGCCTATACAATCTCCCTTCACGAATCCCAATAACCCTAACATCATCTATACTAGAGCCCTTGGACCATACAAGTACTTTGCCATTCAAAAAAGCTACTCTATGTCCTTTGTCTTATAAACATGAAATAGAGACTAAGTTCTTTTTCAAACCTGACACATATGAACATTGCTGAGATGAACATTATTACCAGATTCCAACTCAATGGATGCTTTTCTAACTCCTATGACTACATAGCTATGGTTGTCTCCAAGTTCAACCCTTTGAGATAGTCTTTTTTCCATCAGTCTAGTGAGATTTCCATGGTCTCTTGTCATATCACTGGAAGCACCACTATCCACAAGCCACATATCATTGTCATCTGCAATAGAACCTGTTAGAGTAGAAAAATAAAAGAAATTCTTGTCACCTCTAGACTTCATAGGGTGTTCATCATCAAGATTAGCTACGAAAGCTTGCTATTTCCTCTTTCTATCCTTCTCTCCTTCAGGATATTGGTTCTTACAGTGACCAAATTTGTGACAATGATAGCATTCAACCTTTGACATATCCTCCTTCCCTTGTGGAGCAGGTCTTCCTTTAGACTTATGATTTTGGGAACCAAATTTCTTCTTTCCTCCATTCTTCTTCTTGAAACGAGTTGCAAATGCTTGAGCTTCTTCTTTCTTTCGGTCTCTTGATATTAATCTTGATTCTTCTTGAGCATAAGAGGCCCATAGTTCTTCAAATGAAGGAGCTTCCTTCGTACCACTAATGCTTGTTGCAGAGGAAACCCATGATCTTGGTAGGCCATTGAGTGTAGTGGTCACCAGTTCTTGATCAGAATAATATCTGCAATCGCTTGAATTTGGTCTCTTAATTGAGAAATCCTTACAAAGTATGAAGCTACAGTGTCATCATTTGTCATCCTTATATCACGAAGTTCATTCTTCAAGCTCATGGTTTGACCAACATTCTTAATAGTATATAGATTAGTTAGGGCATCATACATCTTTTTGGAAGTATCATGCTTTGCAATGTAGGGGATTAGGTGATCTCTTATGGAGTCCACTATAAAACTCATGGCAGTGATGTCATCCTCTTTAAAATTCTCTTCTCCTGCAACTTTTACTGGTTCTACAACCTTGTCTGTCACAATATACAATACTTTGTTCTTAGCAAGAATAAGATCAAGTCTAAGTTTCCAAGCTCTGATGTTTGATGCTCCCTCTAGCTTGTTTTCTAATTTCATAGAAGAGGCCATGGATGCAAATCAACAAGGACTTCAATAAAATGATCTCTAGGGCTTCCACAAAGGTGATCTCAATGTTCCTTCCTTCACGAAAGCTTTGATACCATGTTGATTTTTATAGTATTTCTGAAAAATTGATAATTACTTCTAATGATGTTGATCTTATTTTAATTTTTCCAATATATCAATAAGCAATTACACTTCACAAATTCAACGATAAAACAATAGTGGAACAATAGAGATCACACACAAAGAGAGACAAGATTTACCTTGGGAAAACCCACAAAGGGGAAAAACCCAACAACCTTCTTCAATAGAGAAATTCTTTTGTTCAACAAGAGACATTCCTAGACCTATGGTCAAACTTGGTCAACCCATCCAAGTCGAGCCTCACAATCTGATCCAGAATTTTTCTCTGCCTGATCTGACTTAAAATTTCGTTCCTCCTACAACTACCAGTTACCCCAGAATTTTGGCCCTTGTAGTTGCCCATAATTTCAGTCTCCTGCAACAGAATTGCCTAGAAATCTACGAACCAGAAGAAGAATAGACTATCCACATTTGTGATCTTGAGAGAGAGAGAGAGAGAGCTAATTCATCTTCTTTTTTGTCCTCGTCCTTCTTGATCTTCGCTAAGATGCCCAAAAATTGTCTTCTTGAGCAAGTGCGAATTGGTGCCAAGAGAATGGGGTCAAGTTGCCTTTATATAGTGATCTGCTTGGTCGAATGGGTGTGTCCTTTGCCCTAGGCCGACTTGATAAGATAAGATAAGATAATTTTATTAATGTCCAACAAATGACCATAATAGGTCAACGAGACTGTCGGTTACAATGATTACATCATGCCAAGCCGGTGGACCAAACGGTCCCCTTTAACATTTCTTTTAAAAAGCAGAAAACACGTAAATGTAAATGTAGAAGCTAGAAGCTCTCGGCTTCGATACAAAGCACTGCGATGAAGCAGAAAAGGACAAGAAGAAGAAGGAAAAAGGGGGGGAAGGAGTCCCCTGTGTAGTTCCTACTCCTAACATCCAAGGTCGAGAGAAGAAAACTGAGAGAAGCTTGTCAAAGTCTGCTGTCCTGTGGGCATACTGGGCTGTCGCTACTGTTGCCTGGAGGTTCTAGGGCGCCTCCCAGGGGTGGATCCAATCCTGGAGTGCTGGTGCAGTCTGGTGGGTTGGCCCCCTCGGGACCGCATTGATCTGGTCTCAGTGTCTGTGGGTCGGTCAATGGTTCTTTTGGTGCCCCGCACTGATGGTAGCGCCCTAAAGAAGTCCGTGATCTTCTGTGTGGTGTCCGATTTGGTCGGGGGCTGAAGAAAACGGGCCCGAAATCTGAAGGCCTCCTAGAGATAAAGTGCAAGGCATCTCGGATCAACATATCTGAGGCAGCTTGTCAAAGTCTGAGAAACCCTGAAGAGACAATGGAAACGACCTCGAATTTCGTAGTAAGCAGGGCATCCGAAGATGAAGTGTGTCTCTGTTTCTATCTCTTGTAAGTGACAGAGCTGGCAAATCCTATTTCCCCTATCGATGTGGTGATCTGTCTCCACCCAGAGTCTGTGAGACCCAACTTTGAGCTACCTGAGGGGGATTCTAAGGGCATGCATCCAATGTTGGAACGTGTACTGGGGTCTGATGATGAGCCCATCCGTGATCTCTAGGCAATGCTCCGCGTAGAAGGCCATTTTTGGATGCAACCCATTGGGAGGGTTGGTCCATGTTGTCTAAATGTATCGTCTGTAAATATCCTCAATGATTTTATTCAACTCTTGCTGATTGGGAAGGAGGTGGCCTAGAGCATTCAAAGAGTACTGAAAAGGAGGGAGATGGTCAATCTGGATTCCTGAAGCCTCCAGAAGCTCTGTCACATCCGTGTACCAACATTTGGATTGGCCTGTCTACATATTTGCGATGTTCTCTGAGGAGCAATATGCTAAATATGGGTATCTGTCATGACCCTTCCTCGCGTCTGCCAGGCCTCAGAGCTTGTGCAAGAGCGACACTAACCTGAATATCACCTCTAGGCGGAAAGGTTGAGCCTCGAACTTTTCTAGAATGATGTTGTGAGGAACTGTCTGCTTGCACCTAATGAAACGGCACAGAAGGAGGGTGTGGACCCGCTCTGCTGAAGCCCAATCTGACTCTAGGAGAGAGGGACCCCAAATCTCTGAGCCGTAAAGCACTGTGGGGCGAATCAAAGTGTCCATGATGCTCATTTTGGATGAGATGTCCTGGAAATGGTGCCAGAAACATTGCCTCTCCAGAAGGGCTAGGGAGCCATACCCTTTGTTGATCCGAGACTGAAGGGCTGGCTACAGGCTGAAGCGAGGCCTTGAAAATTGAACTTCCAAATATGTATAGGTGTTCACAATCTCAATCTCCTCTCCTTTAAATAGGAAGTGGAAGTCCGATGTTTTCTTGACTCCATTGAAGATAATCACTTTGGTTTTACCCAAATTCACAATTAAATGCCTCCGGTCACAAAAAGCTATGAGAGCATCCAGCTGTCTTTGAAGGCCTTCTTGGGAGGAGGCTATAAAGGCAATATTGTCTGCAAAGAGGAGGATGAAAATCAGGACCTGGTGAAGAAGACACCCATCTGTATCCTGGATATGCTCCCGGAGGAAGGACTCAAGCTCATCGATATAGATCCCGAATAAAGTAGGAGAAAGGGGGCATCCTTGCTTGCACCATTGGATGAAATCCGACATTCCTCAGACTGTGCGGAGACTGCCAAGGACGGCCTCATAGAGGCACATGATAACTGTCAGGAGAGTCGAGGAAATGCCAATCTCTCTTAGCCTCTGGAAAAGATCTTCCCTTGGGATTGAGTCAAAGGCTTTCTGGAAGTCTACAAAGTAGCAGTACACTTTAGAGGATCGATGCCTAGCCTCCTCGATCACTGCACGAAGAGTAAGGATGTGGTTGATCGTCTGGTGGTCTGGGCGGAATCCTGCTTGGCCCTTGGCCCTGAGTTGTCTCTGCTCAAGGAAATGGGAGAGTGTCATGTGGAGTGCTGTAGCATATAGCTTGGAGAATGTGTGCCCAACCATGATTGTCCTGTAGTTGTTGGGGTCGGAAGTAGGCCCTGACTTGTGGATCGGGTAGATAATATGGTGTGACCAACCATCCGGAAATCCATCCCGAACCACCTGGTTGAAAAGGTCCACCAGATATCCTACTAGGGGGCGAAACCCATGCTTGAAGAATTCTGCCTGGAAGCCTTCTTCGTCTGATGCCCTGCTGCTATTCATTATCCATATTGCCTCTTTGATATCTTTGTCGGAGAAAAGGTGGCAGGAGGTGGGGGGGGAGTAACCTGAATTAGAGGCTGCCTAGGAATGTCACACAGCTGGGAGGTGTGAGAGAACATTGAGGCAGGATCAAGGTCGACTGGGGTAGGTGAGCGTCGGGAAAGGATGGTCCCCCAGAAATCTTTAGGGGAGCGAAGGAGGAGAGTAGAAAGAACCTGTCTCTTATGGGCAATGAAAAGGCACTTCTTGTGGCGAAGGAGGCGACAGTAGGCTGAATAGAGGTCTGGGTATGTTGGTAAGGATTTTCGGAATGCTTGTCAGAGGTCCTGATGCATAGACTTGCATTCCTGGTCATACCATTTATTCATAGGGCAATTTCTCGGTTTGCGGGAGGTGGTGGCGGAACAGGTAGAATGGGGGAAGGATTGGAGCGCAGCTTCCCAGATTGCATATGAGAGGTACTGGTATTTGTCCTTGGCGGAGCTGAGAGAGGCGAACTGGGACTCCAATGGGATTGTCTGTCTGATGATGGAGGAGAAGAGATCGGGGTCATTCTTCTCAAATCGGAAGGTGGTCCTGGGAGGGCTGCGGGGAAGAGTAGGAGATGGACTCAGGAGGTCAAATTGTAGAGAGAGTGAGAGAAGTGCATGATCTGCGAGAGGGATGGGGGTGATCGAGAAATTTTAGATGTAAGGGAGGAGATCTAGGTTTGCAATAGCGTAGTCAACCACATTTGCCCCGCCTTCGATGGTCTGTAGGTAAAGAAGTGCGATGATGGGAGACATGGTAGGCCATTCAGAATTACCAGCTCATGAGATTCTCCCAATTGTAGCAGATATCTCCCATAAGCTGTGGTGGGTCCCAAGTGATCCTCGGAGGTCCGGTGCATGTCGATCGTGGTCAGGTCAATCCCCCGAGTGCAAAATATATCCTCTGTCCGGTCGTGCATAGGAGTCTGGAGGTCTTTGGTTCGGGCATTGAAGTCCCCCGTGAGAATGACGTCCCCTACTGTCGAAAACTTGGTGATATCAGAGTACAGGTCTATTAAAGGGTCTCTGTCTGACCTATTATGAATAGCCTAGGAAGACGAGAGAGGTGGGATGTAACAGATTGCGACATAAATGTCTCTTGGAGGTGACGTTCTGGCTCTGATTTGAATCCACATGAATCTAGCATACTCATCGGTCGCGACCACTGATACTCTGCTCCTGAGGCTATCACGGACGAGGCAAGCAACACCCCCTGGTCTCCTGACACCTCCTAAACTCTATGTCTCCTGTCTGCAAACTGCAGTCCACTGGTATCCTGTAATGTCGGGGAGAGGTCAGACTAAGCTCGCGTGAGTCTCGGTAACCAGGAGGATATCTGCTGAGCTAAGGGCTTCATAAAGTAGGCCTGGTGAAGACCAGAAGGAGCCATTGCCATTCCAACAGTGAACCGAGAGATCCGTGCCCTGCCTCCTCTCCACCCGGGCCCGTCATTTGGAGCTACCTAAACGGGATGCCCATCCTGGGGGGAAGGTGTCTCGAATAACTGCCCGAAGGTTTCTAATCACTGCCCATTTCCTTGCCTGTCTTGCTACTGCAACCTGTTCCATGGCCTGTTTCAATTCAGCTACTTGAGCTCTTGTGAGGTCTTCATCCAAAAGCACTTTATTCGGAAGAGAGAATAGCTTCCGCTTGGCTCGGAGTACCTGAAGTCTATCCGAGGAGTCACGGAACCTGAGGAAGAGGGTAGAGTCCTGCCCTATCCAGGTTTTGTCCAAGGTTATCTCTGGTATGTCGAGAGTGTCGCATAGAAACCTGTTCCCCAGTTCCATTGGGTCCACTGAGGGGGTAGGTGTAGGTAGTCCTCTTACCTTAAGATTTAATTCTCTTACTTGTCGGGTTCTTTCCTCCACGAGCTTTGCCTACACTACTTCCTCCACCGTTATGAGCGGAGGGGCCTTGTCCTTTCCTTTGACCACCTGTGCCCATGTGCTGATATGTGACTCTGTTTCTTGTTTAAAGGACATTTGTTGGGATCTAATTTCCTCCTGTTTGCTTTTAAGATCTCTGATCTCCGCCTGTAAAATCTTGTCGGAATTCTGCCCCGCACTTTGTTCTCGGTATTCCTGCAGTGTTTTTATGATAGATGCGTTGTCTCCCTCTACCGATAGAACTATGTTTGACAAAGTGCCGATGTCGGCTCGCAGCCCACAATTTTCCGCATCTAGATGTTCCATTTTCCCCATAATTTGTCTAATTTGGGATGTCCAGAAAGAAAAATCTGTTTCTAATGCAATATCGGTGGGGCTGTATACATTCTCACCTATATTGTGGCACTGTTGTAAGTACTCCAACGGACCTCTGTTGTTGAAATCTTTGGACAGTGGTGTTTCGGCTTCCCCGGGGTCCCTGTTGTGTTGTTGCTCTATCATGGTGGTTCAACAATATGCTCAACCTGGGTCTGGATCCTTGCTCACGCACACGACGGTTGGTCTTCACGCAGAAAGCTGAGTCTTCAAGCAGAGGGCAGATATACGGGATTCACGTAGAAAATTGAGTCTACACGCAGAAAAGAGAAAGAATTCAATCAACACTTTACACAATTTCAATTTCAAAATTTAAATTTTCTTCTTTTAAAAGTTGCAATGGAACTTTGACTCAAAATATATTTTTCTTTTGACCCTAGCATTTAAAATATGCTTTACAAATACATCAAGGGCCAAATATACATTGTGAAGACCGACCATAGTTACTAAATTGAACAAAAATTGCATGGGCTTGGAGATAATTAAATCCTCTGTGTTTCTAGCCTCAATGACACCTCTCAAGACTAGAACACCTGTCCGAGCTACAATATTTAACATAATTGACTACCTTGGCACACTTCTCCTTGGACTATTTTTATATTATCTTGTTTGATCAATGTTGTCGCATTGCATCCATCTCAAGGGTGCTTCATGTTGGGGAATATTATATTGTTGGTTGACGAAAAGTTATTACTACTTTTGTACAGTCGTCTAGGGTGCATCTCCTCTCATGTATTAGTTTATATTAAAGCTTGGTCAATGTGGTCCAAAATACTCCTTTTCGCACTCATCCAAAGGATATGCCTTTTATAAGTGATATTTTACATTATTTTGATGGCTGAACTGCATTCTTGGAGAACACCCTCTTTAACACGTGTTACTATTTTATTGAGGGAGATTGTTGAAGCTTAGCCTTGAAGAGTGTTGCAAAGGAGAAGAGGACAAATGGCACCTTGCACAGGCTTGCATTAGCATGTTGCTGTGGGTCAAGACATGTGGCACTCTCATTTAAGTGGACACACCATTTTATTATTCTATGAGGGTGTTTTGCTTTCGAGGGCCCCTTTGAAGTTTTATTTTGGTATTTTCTTTGGAGAATTAAGTGGATCTAGATTCTGCTAATACTATTTTATTGTAGAGGAAATTGAGGTCAAATCTATGTAAAGATTTGCTCTCTCCATTTTTGGCATGGTTGGATTTGGAAAGAACCACCCTTGGAGCCTAGTTGAATATCTTAAAGGAAATTGAAATAAAGATTCTCTTTTGTGGCATATGTTTTTGGACTCTATATTTGTTGAAGATGCTGGAATTTGCTTGCATCAAATGTGTTGTAAAATGCTGAATATGGGTAACCTTGTACCTTTCTTTAGAAGAGTTTAATTGTGGTTCATTCCCCCTTCGAAGCGTTCGTGTTTATTTCTGGAGATATCAATGAGTATCTTTATTCCTAATTAAGAGTTGGCTGCCATTTAATTCTATATTGCTAAAAACATCCTCATGCATGGTTGGAGTCTCTCCTTAATTTGGGTTTTCATGAGTTATTTTCTGCACTAGTGGACAACATGATAGGGCTGTTTGTTTGTTGTTAATTCCAGCTACATTCACCCCAAAACTCCTTGCAATGTGTAGACTGCTTGATTTACGTTGGCATCCTGTTCATCTGTTTAGGGGGTATGCTAGCATTTGAATATGGTTCGGTTCTTCAATCATACATGTTTTTCAAATATATGTTATGCTTTGTCAAGATCCATTTCTAATGGTATTTGGAGGTAACGGATAAAACCTTCTGAGATAAGAGGGATTTTTGACTTCCTTCTTTTGAAACCTCTTTGTTTAGAAGGATTGTTTTTGTTTCATGTTTACAGAAACTTTATGAAGAAGTTATGGGTCATCATTTCCCCTGTATTCGTCTGTCAACTCCACTTAGCTGGTACAGTTATTGTGCAAGGGAGCATGGCATAATTACTGCTAATGTCTATTTGAATTATGTCTAGAACTCCCTCCTGACATCGGATATTCTGCTGTACAGATTACTATAGTAACATGTTCAATCTCCATTGGTTTAGTCCTAGATTATTTTTGGACCTTAAATTCCACATTGTACGTTTTGACGATTTCAAATCTATGACTACGTTCTTACTGCACGCAGAGGAACACCTCACTATCTTAGTGTTTTGGTGCATGTTACTCATGCTTACCTTGTTTATTCTGGTAAATTTGTTGAAATGTTTGTTTTATTGGCATGGTAATTTAGTATTTTGGACTATCCATGTTCTCCTGTAAGAGTTGTTGGGTGTTTGAGATGTTGCAAAAGTTTAGCTCAAATGATACCTAGTGCTTTTGTTGGATGTTAATTGGATACAGTTTTTCACTAAAATTGAGACAAAATCAAATTACATGTTTGTGGAACTTGTCTTAGCTAATGTTTCTTATATTTGTTCCCTTTCTATGGGAAAAAAAGTTTCTTGTTGGAAAAAAATATTTTTGACTTCAACAATTATTTTGTAAAGTGTGCAAATGCCATCGTCGACTATTAAAACTTTATTATAATGACCATAATACAATGTCTTTCCTTCAGAATTATGATAGCAAAATTCTTTGACCACATTTGAACCAACTTTTAGAAAGTGGAATAACTGGAATGTAGAAAGTTATTCGATTCATAAAGTTACGAGTTTGACATTTTGACCCCACCTAGGATGGTCATTGACTATCACTATTTTCATGGCAACAGAACATGTTGAAAGTGAATAACATAGAGTTGAAAATTTTCTAGCTTGGAAAAACTGAATCACTTTTTGTGGACATGCTGTTTCTGTGACAGGCTGGTCTTGGTGGAGCACGTGATGCGACTAATGTTATACGTAGTGAAGGGCTTGCTACAGCAGTTATCACAACAATTGGAAAAGAACATATGAATGCCTTGGGAGGTTCTCTAGAGAACATTGCAATTGCAAAGTCAGGAATCATCAAACAGAGATGCCCAGTTCTGTATTTACTATCTTTGTGTCATTTTTCATGATAGATCTTCAATAATTGCATTTTACATCTTTTGTAATAAAATAGCATTACAACAATACGATCTCCTATTTTGTTTTAGTGAGCATGTTCGTATCCATTCAGATCCATGTGGCAAGGAGCATTGCTTAAGAAGCATGAACATAGTAGTAATTTTTGCTCTTTTATATCACTGTTGATACAGATTCTTTATCTTTTCATCCATTTTAAACTATATAGTGAATAGATCAGAGAAGCACTACTTAAATTGTAGAATAAGAAATGTAGAAAGTAATCAGGAAATTAAATATTGGCTAAGCATTGTGGGTGAGTATGTCATAAATGCATGCAATACAGTGCCAATATGTACTTTGAGTTTGAGTTGCTTAACCCATACACTCAATGTGTGCCAATATGTACTTTGAGTTTGAGTTGCTTAACCCTTACACTCTCAATGTTAACTACCATCATTTAGGAATCGTGTCCGCTGACAATTTGTCTTTTCTCAAGTTTTCTAGAAACTGATGTTATTGTGCAATACTTTTTTTGGTAATTTACTTTGTTGGTCTGTACCGATTTCTAGGATGCTGTGAAAGCAGTGTGTAGATCTAATCTAGGGTATGCCAGATTGCAACTAGGCATGATGCTAATTATGTAGAGCCAAAAGGACATAAAGCACAGTGGCAACATGCTTTTCATATAGAATGGCTACTTGCAATATCCTAAAACATGCAATATAAGAGTTAGTTTTCATTTCGTCCATTGAGATGAGTTTGATTACTGGATTTAAATTTTTAATGAAGTGAAGCTTCTAAATGAAAGGGACTGTTGGATACTTCCAGGTAGTACTCGGAGGTCCATTCGAACCACATATTGAGTACATTCTTCGCAATAGAGCAGCCTTGATGAATGCACCAGTAATATCATCATTTGGTCCGGGAATTCATGGCACAATTACCAAATTGGATTCTACCGAAAGTCAGCCTTGCCAGTATGCTGATATTTTAATCAAACTTGATGAAAATGATCCAAACACAGTAAGAGCTGGAGTTATTTTCTGATATTGAAGATCAAATTACCACCTTGCCAGTGTTGAATGCTTCGACACCACACTTTGTTATTCTATAGGTGTTTCATTTTTCTGAATTAGGTCAATACTAGGAGCACTTCAATAATCCTTTCATTTGGCTTGGGGAATATATTGGGTATGTATATTGGGGATGGATTTAGTCTGACTCTTTTCTCACCACTGAACCTCTTGTTTTTTGTAGATTATTGAATTATTTGGTGTGAGGCTTCGTATGCTTGGATACCACCAACTCCAGAATGCAATTACAGCCATATGCACTGCTATCTGTCTACGTGGGCAAGGTGGTATTTACAGTCTACAGTGTACTTTTGAAATATAACATTTACAGAAAATTCAATATTTTTTTTGTAACATTTGTCTTATCTTACATAGTAAAATTTTACTTAGTAGCTGAAAAAAGAAAAAAAATGGAAAACTGAAGGGTATATACAATGTGGAGTCATGTCATCTGCCTGAGAGCAGCTAAGGCAACCATAAACTTAGAGTAAGCTATAATACTGAACTCTTTGTCATCCTTAATAAGGAGTTAACCTTTGGCAGATTATTGCATACATAACTCCTGTACAAGAATGACAAAAACATATGTTACCTCATCAGAAAAAGAAAAACATACTTGCAATATAGTTTCCAGATTGTAACAGAGATGAAATCTGATTACAGTCCCAAACTCCTAAGAGCTGGGACAAAACCAGGGGCCCCAAATGCCCAAGAAGAGCTGCACACCAAGGAAGCTGTCCACGAAGCAGTACCAAATGACAGTCCTGCACGGACTTCCAATATGATCTAGCAAAACTGGTTCCATAGAAGATGCTTCTGTTGGAAATACTGAGACGGGGGTGAATATATATTTCCTTTCAATTAGTTAATTTTTAATCTTCAAAGCATTAAATAACATTAGCATCAGATCAAAACATAAATCAACACCATCATTCAACAATGCACAACATCAAAGATAGTACAGAAGAGATTTTAGGTAGAAACCCTTCGTGGAGAAAAACCATCGAACACTTTTAATATAGTTCTTTTCAAGATTACATCAACGGGAAGCTCCTGTTGATGAATGTGTAGCTATGGCCGGTCTTCATAATTATCATTGTACTTGAGAAGAAGAAAATTATTATTGTTTGTAGTATGTTCTTCATGCTTTTGATTTGGTCAAAGTGTAACTTTTGGAAAGAAGAAAATTATTATTTTCTTTATATTTTTAAGTGGCTCCACAAGTGCGAAGTCAGATCACATGATGGCTAGTTGGCTTGCCTTGAAACTCTTTCATTCAGATCACATGATGGCTAGTTGGCTTGCCTTGAAACTCTCTTGTTGGAATTTCTAAGTTTGACACGTTAGAAACCCTATTGCACTTTATTGATTTATTCCTACCTACTTGTTCCATTACTTAACAAGTTATTTACAATCTATGTTGCACGAAACTTCTAAGAACCCGACGTTTCGGGCCGTACCCATACCTTAAACTCCGAAACTTGGCCGAAACTTCACTATTATGTAATCATCTATGAGAGTTAATATAGGCTTGTTTTTCCTTCTAAATTGTCATCTATGGGTCTTATTCCTTTTCCTCTTGCAAGATAATGTGTTATTCACTTACA